>MCJB01048636.1:1311-14164 GCA_002018475.1 Nicotiana obtusifolia | reverse complement strand
CCCACCTTGAGAATTATTAACATAATTCGCCTCTTCATAATCATCACCTTGCACCGGCTGCACATTCTCAACCACATTGACTTTCTTCTTCTGGTTTTCCGTGAAAAGCTTTGTCAACACATTGACATTTGTTGCAAGTTCAGCAATTACTTGGTCTCGCTCTTGATTTTCCTTGGTCAAGTTATTCATAGAAGGAGACCCAATTGTAATACCACCTGTTGTATCCTCAGAATGCCAATCTTGATTGTGTTTTGCCATTTTATCCAAGATCTGAGTTACTCTAGCGAAGGTTTTATCCATGAAAGATCCAGCAGCAGTATTCTTCGCCATTGATTGGTTCATAGGGTCCAAACCCATGTAGAATTTTTCCAGCAAAATGGAATCGGGAAAGCCATGGTTTGGAGACCTCACCAAATACAACTTGAAGCGATCCCACGCTTCATGTAGTTGTTCACCAGGTAGTTGCTTGAAGAAGAATATCTTGTCTCTGAGCTCAGATTTCTTGCTTTGTGGAAACCACTTTGACAAGAATGCCTGGACAAGTTCAGGCCATGAACGGATGGAATTCGGAGGAAGATTTTGAAGCCATTTCCTCGTATCTCCAGCTAACGAATACTTAAAGCATCTCAGCCTGAATGCATCGTCAGAGACATTGCTTTGCTTGTGCATCGCACAAACACCCAAGAAATTCCTGAGGTGCTGCGCTGGATCGTCATCAGTGGAGTTTCTGAAGAATCCTTCTGCTTTCAGCATTAGAATTAGTCCATGTTCTACTTTGAAACTAATTTGTTCAAGTGTGAATGTGAAAAATATGAATTTAAGAGACCAAGGTTGTATCCCCCTTAATGTAGTAGAATGTTCTTGATATTAATATTGAATACCTTTCTTGATATGCACTTGGTGTTTAATTTACTACCCAATATTTTCCAATATTTGGATAATGTATCCTCTCTACGATTCTCCCGAATACAAAAGAGTCAATCTTAAAAACAACCAATTACGTGCCAAATTAAAACCTACTTATTCCTAAGCGATTTTGTTAAACAAGGTTTAAAGCCTTGAGTTTTTGTTATTTATTTCTACCAAACTCTATCTCACTTTTCCAAGATAAGTTAGAGTTAATTGGCATTCATTAATGTTTGCAACCATTAATGATTAATTGAAGAATAAGAAATAAATAAATATCAAGCTTCCTTCAAAATCGGATTCAATATCAAGATGTCAACAACATTCTATCCATCTAGGGTTCACAACCTCAGCGTTTGAGTTTAGCTACACATGCTGATAATTAAAGAACAAGGAAGAGTAATTGATATCATCTTACAAAAATAGAGGGTTTTCGTTCACCAAAAGCTTCTAAGAATTCAAAATACTCAATTGCCGTACTTTTTACTCTCAGTTCTGACAAGAATACTTTCACAAAACCCTATAAAACCTATTTATAGAGGCCCAAAACCCGAGGCAAATTTCGGTCAGCTTTGCCCTTGTTGAAATAATGCGGACCGCATTTCTGTCGAAGAACAGAAATGTGGACCGCAAATCATCATCGTCCGTCGCAAATCCCACCAGACAGTTTTGCTCTCATTGCGTCTTGGTTTGCGGTTCGCATGTTGAATATGCGATCACATTCTTCACACTGATTTTTACCCAGAACTCTATTTATGTTTGCGATTTCACCAGGCCAATTCGCGGTTCGCATTCCTGTTTTGCGGTCGCATTTGCGACCGCATTCTCGACATGAAGATTGGCCTAAAGTTCTGTCTTCGTCTGCGATCTACTTGTAGAATATGCGATTCGCATGTCTGTTCTGCGACCGCATATTTACATATGCGATGCTCTTAACCTCTTTTCTTGTCTTCAGCTGGCTTTTTGAACTCTTTTCCGTACTTCTGGGTTCTTACACTCAATATACTGCAAATACACTAAAATTACGTAAGTAACGTGAGAATTAACAAGTAAAACAAGTTTAACTTTAAGCAAATAGTATCAAAATATGCCGAAATTACCCGGCACATCACTCTGATACCAAATGATGTCAAAGGCAATAAAACAGTAACAAGAGGTGGAGGAAATAGAGATAACAAAACTAAGCTAAAAAGCTATTCTAGGGTTTAGACTAAGATATTTTCATAGATAATTTGCCAAAATGCAGGGAATTACAAATATATAGAAGAATATTCCCCTAGGACCACTACTAAGAGATAAGGTCGTATCCTTCCTCAGCTAACAGTACTATCGAGGACCAAAAGTGCCCATCATACAGAAATTACAAACTCAATGGGACTACTATAAAACATAAACTATAAACCTAAGAGGACTAAAGTGTAACAATTGAAACTCTCTATTTAATTAGACTCCAACTAACTATAATGGTCAAGTACTACTCCTGAAGCACATTAGCGGCTTTTCACATTTCATTCTCGCATCATTTTTACCTTCCTATACTACATATGAAACTTATTTACCCTCCCTAATCAAGTTTTAACTTAATTACATTGGCATATAGAATTTATTAATTATATACAAATTAGTATTAATGAGTACCCCTTTATATTAGGAATTGAATAGGGTATCAGTCATCCCCCCCACCCCTTCCTCTCTCCTTCTTTATTCTTTCCCCAATTTTTCTTCCTTCATTTTTCTCTGCTTTTTATCCTCTATTTTTATCAATGAATTTCTATTGTTTTAATATAGAGTTTTAACTTAGCAATTTTCTTTCATGTTGCACAATTGGTGTTCGAACTGAAATTGTCAATCATTAAATTTTAAAGGTGTTTGATTCTCCACCATTGACAGCCAATAACAAGCTTCAAAGCTTTGAATTCGAATTTGAATTTTCCAAAACTATTGTTTGTTTGAATGGGATGTTTTGCAAATAATTAAAAATATTCTTTGGAGTTTATTTCTCAATTTAGAGGGTGCTTGGTGAAGATTAGACTTGATTTTGGCTGAATTTCAGGTTGAAACTCGAAAAAGAAGAAGAAGAAGAAGAAGAAGAAGAAGACATGACATAAAATATACTTACGAACTTGTATTACAGATGTATATAAATTGTATTAAAGTTGTATTCTGTTGTAATTATATATTTTTTATTTTAATATTGTATGAAAATTGAAAAATAGTTATATAATGTATGAATCATTACATGAAATTTGTATTTAAGTTATAAATACTATCTTTTTATATGAAGTTGTTGATATGTATCAAAATTATTTTAAGAGCGGAAGTTTTGATTGGAATTTCATAGAGGAAGAAGAACACACCACTTACAAAATATATACAAATCATATATTGTATAAAATTTGTATAAGAATTGTATTTAAGTTGTATGATGTTGTAGTTGTATTTAACTGAGTAGAAATGATGTATGAAAGTTGTAGATAAGTTACATACTATATAATTAGTTGTATGAAATTAATATTTACTATGTACGTTGTTGTAGATATTCAAATTTGCATTAAATTTATATGAAATTTATTTTTAATCTATATGTTGGTGTACCATAAATTGTTCTTTTCTCAATTGATTTATTAAGGAAAGAAAAGTAGAGAATGAATTCCAAATCGACTCATGTGCACTGATTCATATTTGTTTGAACTGAAAATTTTGAATATTGATGGAAACTAAATGATTTGGGTGGAGAAATTTCGAGTTTCACATTAAAAGCGCCATCGTCGCACTTCGGAGAAACTGAGTTTTATGTGAAATTTGAATTTTGTGTGAGAAATTAACTGGGTAGCATAGATTCTTGTTGGAAATACTAAGACAAAGTTGAATCCGAAGTTTGGAGGTAATTGAATTTAATTTGAATTCTGCTAAAACTTTGAATCTGCTCAATTATGCTTTTTGATTCAATTGCGATTGGTGCTGTAGTTTGACAATGTTGTTAAAAAATTGTTCAATAAAAGCATAGTAGTGCAATCGTCGAGATGAAAACAGGTATAAATTTTGGCGCAATTGCGTTCAACGATGTTGTCATATTGTAGCGTATCTTTTCTTTTTTGTAACTGAAGTTCCGTTTGTTAGGGCTTAAAATATGTAATACACAACTAGAATGAGTATAAAATAGAAAAAAGATGTAACTAAATCTCATAATTTAAGGCACTAATAATGAATTGATTATAATTTGTAAGTAATCCTTATTTAGGGCGGGTAATATACAAAATTAGAATAATTTTAGTAAATAAATTTCAAATATTATTATAGAAAGGAAAAAATCCTAGTACATATTGCCTTAAAAAGAAGGAAAATTAACGGAATGACCATGGGGCCGTTGGACCCTTAGTGAAGAAGTAGACCACTGCTCGGCCATGTGCGGACGCCGGACATCGAATGAAAAATCAAAAAATATACCTATTGAATTTAAATTATCACTTTGCAAGCATTGCATATTTCCCTGTTTAGCCCTGAGAAAAAATTGCACTGCTGTTGTTCAGCATTCAATAGATCATTTATTCACTCAGTGAAAATAAAGACGATACTGAAGGAATATAAATTTTTAAATAATCTCTCTCCACAATTCTACATAATTTTTCACACGGAAAATAGCTAGCAACCTTATTTATAGGAGTAGGAAACTATGTAACACTATATATTGCACTTGATTAAAAACTGGAAAATCTATGCCTACATGAATTTGACTTCAATCCTATGTAGACATAAATTAAAGAAGTTATAAAATATCAAATCGAAACAATTTTGATTTGATTTTTCTGCTCCAACTTTGAATAAGTCTCCCAATAGAGACAAATATTAGATAAATCTAAACACAACGCAGATGCATCCACTTAAAGATCAAATGCATGAAACAATATATTATCCTCCTACTGAAGTTAGACACATAACATATTGAAAAAAGATATTGATCTTTTAAGCTTATGAAAGAAGAAAAATATGAAGGTGAAGAATAAACATCAATAAATAAAAAACAACAATAGGTTTTAAAAATTGTCTCTTATAATATTTTTGTTTTACTCCAGTCATGCAAAACAGGAAAATTTGCACATACGTAGAGCTTCAAATTCCTGCCCCTTTTTTCTCTAATGGAACAAGAGAATAGCTAATACATCAAAATAAACACTAGAAAAATAAAGTTGCAAACTGATTAAGTTTTAATTTTGTAGAGCATTAGGAGAGATTAAAGTCTCCACATATGTTCGATCGATGAACAGCAATGCCTCAGGTCTGTAATTTTGAATTCCAATTTCAGCTTTCGTCTTGCTTCAAGTAATACTGTTGCTTGGCGAATTGAGAATCTTCAATTAGAGAACACCATGATTTGCAAACGCTTTTGAACCGTAAAAGCGATTTCTCAGGAAGCATTAGCAGTATATCAATGGTGATATCATTGGGAAAGTTATTAGGCATTGTGATGGCTATAAGATTTTGGGTTTGAGCTGCCGCTTTTGATGTATAACGATATTCGATAGAGTTAGGGCTTAATATATATGCGTAGAAAACAAACTATTTGACTCTACGTTTCTTGTGGTTAAAGGATTCTTAATATCTTTTTTGGTTATTTGTTTCACCTCTCCCCTAGTGCGATTAGGATTTGACGAGTTCTAACTTTTTGTAACGAAGACCCGTCGTTTTGCTTTCTAGATTTTTGTTCTTCTAAATAAGATTCCACGTATGTGTTTTTACTGTTTTATGATTTGCGGGGATGGTTAGTTCGAGATTTGGAAGGGTTCGGGTTGAAATCAAAACACTTGGTTTCTTAGTTTGGCTTTAAAAGGCTAAGTTTGACTGTGGTCAACATTTTGAGTAAAAAACCTCGGAACCGGGATTTGGCAGTTCCAATAGGTTCGTATGATATTTTGGACTTGAGCATATATTCGGATCGGATTTTGAATGACCCGGGAGCATTTCGGCGCTTAATATTGATAGTTGGCACCTTGAAGGTTTTTAATTTCTTTAAATTTGGTTTGGAGTAGGTTTTGGTGCTATCGAGGTCCGCTTGGGATTCCGAACTGGGAAATAGTTTTGTAAGGTGATTTAAGACTTGCACGCAAAATTTGGTGTCATTCCGAGTAGTTTAAGTATGTTTCGGCACTGTCGGAGTAAGTTCAAAGAATTTGAAGTTCATAAGTTGATCCTACTGGTTTTGGTTGTGATTCTTAGTTTTAATGTTGTTTTTCGTGTTCCGAGGGTGCGAGCGAGTTCGTTTTATGATTTCAAACTTGTTGGCATATTTGGATGGGGGCATCAGGGGCCCCCGATGCCATTCGTATTATGATTTTGGACTTGGAAGTATATTCGGATCGGGTTTTAGATGACCCGAGAGCATTTCGGCGCTTAATATTGATAGTTGGCAACTTAAAGGTTTTAAATTTCTTTAAATTTGGGTTGGAGTAGGTTGTGGTGTTATCGAGGTCCATTTGGGATTCCTAATTGGGAAATAGTTTTGTAAGGTAATTTAAGACTTACACGCAAAATTTGGTGTCATTCCAAGTAGTTTAAGTATGTTTCGGCGCATTCAGAGTAAGTTGAAAGAATTTGAAGTTCATAAGTATATCCTATTAGTTTTGGTTGCACTTCTTAGTTTTAATGTTGTTTTCCGTGTTCCAAGGGTGCGAGCGAGTCTTTTTTATGATTTCAAACTTGTTGGTATGTTTGGACGGGGCCTCGGGGGCCCCTGGATGCCATTCAGACGATGTGCGGAGGTCGTTTGGCCTTCGGTGAGCAATTGAACCATCCACCTTCTGGTGCAATCGCACCTACGGAGGGCCAGCCGCAAGTGCGAGCTCAGAAGTGAGCCAGCAGCCACAGAAGCGGCTCGGTAGGAGCATCCCAAGAACCGCATACGTGGGTGAGTGTGCGCACCTGCGAACGCGTAGGTGCAATGGAGGGAACCGCAGAAGTGGCCAAAGCCGCAGGAGCGGCACGCTCGTTGCAGGAGTGGACTCGCAGAAACGAGCCAGTGGTCCGCAGATGCGGAAGTAGGCCAACTGGGCAAGGACCGCATCTGTGGTGATTTTTCCGCAGATTCGGAGCCGCAGGCCAACCCTCCGCAAGTGCGAAAATTGCTGGGGTAGAATGGTTTATTTAATGCGGGACTTAGGCTATTTTGGCTCATTTTTCTTCATTTCTTGGGTGATTTTGGAATTCTTGGGGGGGGGGGGGATTTTCACCTAGCACTTTAAAGTAAGTAATCTCTATACAATGTGAGTTAAATACATCGATTATCGATAGATTTTTAACATGTAAAATTATAAAAATCATGGGTTTAGATGAAAAACCTAAGTTTTGATAAAAATAGGATTTACCCACAAAAATGGTTATGGAATTAAGTGAAAATTATATATTTGAGTTCGTGAGGTTATGGTAACAACTTTCTTCAAAATTTTCGGAATCCGAGCACATGGGCCCAGGGATGAATTTTAGGAATCCTTCAATTAGGGTTGAGGTAATCACTCTAATAGTTAGATATGAACTTTTGAATATGTATTGATTAATTTATATAACATTTGACTAGTTTTGGATTGTTCGGCACCGAGTTGAGGCGTTAGAGCAAAATTGTGACCGGAAAGTGAGCCTTGAGACTAGGTAAGTCTCTTGTTTAACCTTGTAAGAGGTAATTTTCCCCAAAGGTAATTTAAATTAATAATTGCTTCTAATTTTGGGGGCTACATATGCACGAGGTAATAAGAGTCCGTGCGTAACTACTATTTATGCTTATGTCCGGGTAGTTTACGACCCAAATCATGAATTACTTGTAATACTTGCACCCTACTTCTCAATTTAAGTGCCTAAATTATATTAGAACTAGTTAAAGAAATTGTAAAAGACCAATTTCACCTACTCGAATTTTTAACGGATTACTTGACCGTTAATGGAAATTTTATCACAATGTGTATTAGCCTTGTTATAACGTTTAAGTCAAATGCTTCTAAAATAACCTCTCTTCTTGTGGAGCGGACTGAACGCCTCCGCAGTAGATAGATGCATCTATGGATCGTGCCGCACGTCTCTCGACAGTGTACACGCTATTCTGGATCGGGCCATACGACCTCGGCATAAATCGTGCTTATTAATACTCAGGGCCTAATCATACTTGATATTATTTTGTGACTTGTGAGGTTACAATTAGTCATGAAAGGAATTTACTTGGAATTTATTAAATTGTGAAAGAGTTATTTGTTCCTGCTTGTTAATGAGTTATCATTATTATTTACACAACCCGTGTTTATTTAGAATTTCTATATTCATATTGTTAGCCATAGTAAGTATCGAAGTCGAACCCCCGTCACTACTTCTTCGAGGTTAGACTAGATACTTACCGGGTACATGTTGTTTATGTGCTCACACTACACTTCTGCAATGACCGTGCAGGATCTAAGGGAGGTGCATCTGGCGGTTCTATCGGTGCGCATCCCAAATATCCCGAGGCCTAGTGGTGAGCTGCTTCCTGAGCTGTTCTGCAGCCCCTAGATTCTCTCTTTTGTATTTACATTATGTCTACTTATATTCAGATGGTAGTTACAGTTTTGTATATTTTACTAGTTGGCATACTCTTGTGACACTAGTCTTGGCACACACACTAGCAGATATATAGTTTTGGGTTATCTATTGCTATGATTGCACTTAGCTCCTTTCGTCTATCCATTTAAATTTTGTCGTTTCCTAACATTTTAATTAATGGAATTGTCACGACCCAAAATCCCACAACAGGCGTCGTGATGGAATTTAGTCTCTAAGACTAGATAAGTCGATTATAATTATACTTCGAGCCATTTTTTTTAAACATATAATTTAACACAAGTGTCGAAACCAACAGCGAAAATAATTATAACAACCTCCCAAGACTGGTAATACAGAGTCAAGAACTCTAACTGAATACATGCAATGATCTCAAGGATCAAATATACAATATTGTTCGAATAAGAGTTGACAGTACAATAAAATGGAATGACTACAAGGGATTAAGACGATCAAGCAGTTCTACCTTGAATCCTTACGATCACACTCTAACTCTGTCCGAGTCCAATATCTCCAATACCTGGCTCTATACAAAAATGTGTAGAAGAGTAGTATGAATACACCACGATCAGTACCCAGTAAGTATCAAGACTAACCACGGTGGAGTAATGACGAGGTATAGTCAAGACACTCACTAGTCAAATAACCTGTGCGATATAGCAGTATACAATAGTATTGGAAAACAACTAGCGATGATAGCAACAAAAATCAACGAGTGATATAAACAGCAAGGCAATAAGAACACCATAATTATTGCTCACAGATAAGGAACACAAGTACAACCAATTAATCAAGCACTTCAAAATATACATCTTTTATCTATAAGTTTTTTTGAATAGAAATCTTTAGAATATATTCCTTTCAATTAGATATCTTACAATTACAATTCTTTTAAATAAATATCTTTCAAATATAATTCCTTGAAATAAAATATTTTGAATATAATTCTTTCAAATAAAATCTTTTGATTATAATTCTTACAAATAAAATATTTTGAATATCATTTTTTCAATTAAATCTTTCGAATATAATTTCTTTCAAGTAAAAGTCACCATGTGATACTCATTTCAAAATCATAAAAATTACGGGTCTCGGCCCACTTTTATATTTCCACGGCACCTCGTACCCATATCTCTATCATAACTGCACGGACAACTCACGTGCCAATATTATCATCAAATTACTTACGGAACCTCGTGTCCACATTTCATATCACAACTGCACGGACAATTCACAAGGCAGAAAACAAAAATAATATAATGAAATGAGTGAGAAGTGAACAATGAGAAATTACAGAAAGATAACAACACAACAAATAGAGGTAAACAACTGGGGCGCTCCTGAGCTATCGTCTCGTAGTCTCAAAAGTAAATATGCATAACAGGGGATCTCCCGAGGTACCGCCTCGTAGTCCCAAAAGTAAATATGTAACAGGGGGATCTCCCGAGGTATCACCTCGTAGTTCCAAAAGTAAACATGCATAACAGGGGGATCTCCCAAGATACCACCTCGTAGTCCCAAAAGTAAATATGTAACAGTGGGTTCTCCCGAGGCATCGCCTCGTATTCCCAAAAGTAAATATGCATAACAGGGGAGCCCCCGAGGTACCGCCTCGTAGTCCCAAAAGTAAATATGCAACAGCAACGATGTAAATATAACTCAGCCAGAACAACTTCTTCTTAAATCTAAATTTCTGATAAATATATTAATGTCTCAATTTAAACTTACTTAATTAATTATTTGCAGATGAAAATCCATAATGTATTTATTTCCAGGAAATGTCAACTCAACAAGCACACAGAATTCACATAAAAATCAAGGTAGCAATCATACCAAATTATCATACAAAAAAAATTCGACAACAAATAATGAGGCATGACAAATAAGGATTTAATATGTACCAGCAAATTTCTAATTTAATACTTAAAAATGCCTATAACTTTAAACCATTAAAATTTACACATATAAGCCCGAGTACGTACTCGTCACCTCGCGTACACGGCTTTCACATTATACAAACGGCACATATGACTCAATGCCTAAGGGGTAATTCTCCCACTCAAGTTTAGGCAAGATACTTACCTTTTTGAAGTTATGCCGATATTCCAAAATAGTCTTCTTGCTTGAATTGACCTCCAGAAAGCTCAAATCTATCCAAATTGATTGTATAACTTTATTAAAATTCATCGGAAACAAATTTTGGATAATAACGTCGACTTTAAATTTAACATTAAAAAATCAATCAAAAGTCAATGCGGGGCCCGCCTCTCGGAACCCGACAGTATTTTTACGAAATCCGAACACACATTCCGATACGAGTTCAACCATACCAATTTTATTAAAATCCGATAATGAATAGACCTCCAAATCCTCAATTTTAAGGTATAGAAAATTTCTACCATTTTCAACCCAAGTCACTAATTTCATGATAAAAACAATAATAGATTCATGTATTTTAACCAAAATCGAATTAGAAATTCTAACCCCAATGTTTTCCTTGAAAAACTCTCGAAAAATCGCCTCACCCGAGCTTGTTTCTTCCAAAAATGGAAGAATATTCTGCTGCCTAGGGATTTGTTCTTCGCATTCGCAATGAACAAATTCCTCAACAGCCATTTCCAAACTCTTCCCAAATAGCCTCTAGTATAATGGTCATAACTTTTTGTACAAAACTCTAGATGATAAATGGTTTGCCTTTCTAAAACTAGACAGCAAGGGCTACAAATTTCATATTTTGATCATCATCCAATTCCATATATATTACGAGATATAAGCTTCCAAAGCCAGCCCTGTGCAGCAGAAATTTCTTCATCGTGATTCTAAAACTCTCTCAGACAGCCTGTAGTGTATCAACCATAAATTTTTGTACACAACCCCAAATGCCAAAGGGTTTGATTTTTTGAAAACAAGACACAACAGGCTAAACCTTTCTTTTTTGGATCATCTCCAAATTCCTTGCAGAATGCAAGATATAAGCTTCCAAAGTCGGACCACGACAATAGGAATTCCTTCTTCGCGAATGCGAGAGTCTCTTCGCAAATGCGAAGAACAAAATCCCAGAAGCCAAATCTTTCTTCATGAACGCGAGAGTAAGGCTGGTACCCGTCACGGGCCTGGGCCTAATGGGCCTGACGGGCCTGGGCCTGGCAGTCCCGGGCCTGGGGGTCCTGGGGGTTGGGACCGGCCCGTTACGGGCCTAAGCCCACACGGTCCCGGGCTAAATGGGTCGGGCCCGCGGGCCCAAACGGGCCTAACGGTTGATCATGGAATCAAGTTTACTTATAATCAAAAGGAAATATATATTCCAAAATGACCAGTAAATATAGTATATATATTCCAATAGGAATAACCTATAAAGACTATAAAGCAGAATATTTTGCTGATAATGGGTCAGCAGCATGTTGCTGTAAATCTGAATGCTTTCCTCCTGAATATCATCAGGAATTACCTCTTACTAAAGGATTAGATATATCTAGTAATATAGTAACATTAACTAGAGGAGTAAGTCAACCGATTATATCACTGATTACTTCCAAAATAGGAAATCATGGAGATAGCTTGGATAAAGCAAATAACCTGATAAAAATAGATAAAACTCCTAATACCAAGCAGGATGATTTAGAAAGATACTCCTTTCGACCCCAACAACCTCAAAAAGGAATTTCGTTGGGATCGATCAAAGAAAAATTAGATACCCTGCAACCGGTAGTGGAAAACCAAGAAATGATAATGAGAGACTTATTTTCTCTCACTAATACTATGAGTAGATATGTGGATTCCTCGGGGATATATCCTCGGATTAATTATTTGCAAGATTCTTCTCCTCAGGAGATTAGATATTGGTATGATTTTGGAGCGATAAACTCCATATATATGACCTCTCTTGATTTTCCAGAAATAAGCAGATTACCTTCATGGATACTTAAAGGAGTAAAGGATTGTTATCTCAATAACCCTACCATCACTCCTAAGGATATTATGATCCTAAAGGATTCCGTACTTATGGAGGAAAAATAATGTATTCCTCTACCATGATATCTCCTGCCAGAAATACACCATCTGCAGCAGAAAAATATCTACAAGCAAAGATAAATTTAATTGAAAAAAGAATAATTAAATCTAGTCCTCAAGCACAACAACGACTATGTCGAATGAGGCAACATTCAAGAGGTACATGTGAATTTTGCACAGCAAACAAGGAAAAGATAGAGGATGCCATGTCAACATCCTCTGAATAAAGACAATACAAGTGAAAGGATTGCAATGAAGTGGAAGCTAAGAAGATAAGAAAGAATCTTCAACAGCAGCTGATAGTGACCCCTCTTAATAGAGAAGAGTCGATTAGTCAAATAGTTATTATAAGAGTCGTTTTCAG
>MCJB01048635.1:4778-51692 GCA_002018475.1 Nicotiana obtusifolia | reverse complement strand
TCTCTGACCTAAATCGTCATTTTCAGGCACCGATTCAAAACCCTAAATTTTTTTAACCAACTGAAAACAATGTTTACCTGAGTAGTTGCTGACAACGAACAAGTGAACAGAGAGAGAGAGAGAGAGGCTTTTTCAACTGAGAGTCGCGGAACGGTGGTCGCCGGTTCGAGAAGATCAGAGAAACGATGGAGATCAGAGAGAAGAAGAAGAGACGGAAGTACTTTACTGATGGGGTATTTACTGTTCTGTTTCTGAAATAAAGTGTGGGGGAAAGATATTTTAACTGATGGGCCTTTTTGTAGTTTTAAAGAGATTACAAGTTTTATAAATTATAATCCAGCCCCAAATTAAACTAATCAGCTTTTTAAACCTGTGTTTGACTTGGACGGTCAAAAAAGTCACCATTTCTAATTAGGTGACTTTTTTGTCACCTAAACTTAAATATTCCGCAGAACTTGTTATGATCGGACTACATCGCCAATATTTTAAGGGTATCGATTATGTGAATATTAACGGAAAAGATGTTGCAACTGCCATTATTTATTCTGGTCGGTACGCTAATGCGGACATATCTTCTCAAACATTCATTTATGTAGGTCAAAGTTTCTGCTTCGAAAGTAGAAGATGAAAAGCTTGAAGGGGGTAATCTTGTCTTGAAGAACTCCATGGACTTGGGATATCCAGTGAGGGTTATTCGTAGTCGACAAAGAGTAAAGGATCAAAAGAGTGACATAAGATACATTTACGAAGGGCTTTACACTGTGACAAAGTGTTAGCAAGAACGAGGTCCAACTGGTAAATTTATTTTCAAGTTTGAACTGAAAAGAATTTCTGCCCAATCAAAACTTACTTGTGAACTAGTGTCACAGCCAGCAAATTTAGGCAAGGTAAATCACTTACGTCAAAATGTTAAGAAGGCAACAAAATCAGTTATGCAGTTTGTGCAGCGGAGATTGTTGTGGACAATGATATCTCGCAAGGAAAGGAGAAGATACCGATCCCTGCTGTCAATGCAATCGATGATGAGAGACCCCCACCATTCACTTACATTACCAGCATGCAGTATCCAGATTGGTATTACATCTCTATGCCTCAAGGTTGCAGCTGCACAAGTGGATGCTGAGATTCTGAGCAAAGCTCTTGTGCTTCTAGGAATGGAGGTGAGATTCCATTCAACACAAGAGGCTCTATTATTAGAGCAAAGCCTCTTGTTCTTGCAAAAATAGAGTTAGCCAACATGGTCCACGGTACCACTTGGAGGTTTTCAAGACTGAATCAAGAGGATGGGGTTTGAGGTCACGGGATTATGTATCATCTGGAAGTTTTATATGTGAATATGTTGGGGAGTTGCTTGATGAAAAGGAAGCCGAAAAAAGAATAGATCATGATGAGTACTTGTTTGATGTTGGCAACTATGATGAAGAAATCCCCAAAAGGAATAAAAAGTGCGAAGTTGAGTCAAATTGTTTTCAGAGGAAGGATGAAGATGGCTTTACCCTTGATGCAGCAAGATATGGGAATGTTGGCAGATTTATCAACCATAGCTGCTCTCCAAACCTTTATGCTCAAAATGCCATGTATGACCATGGTGATAGAAGAGTACCTCACATAATGTTTTTCGCTTCCAAGAGTATTGCTCCATTAGAAGAGCTTACTTATCACTACAACTATCAGATTGATCAGGTTTATGATGCAAATGGTAATCTGAAGAAAAAAAATTGTAGATGTGGTTCGCGTAAGTGCTCGGGGAGAATGTACTAAAGAGGTACTCGTGAAAGACTATTCCTTTGTACTTTGATAATTCAAGTATGATTTTATATTTGTGTTCACTTCCATTTCGTTTCAACTTTTCTATTCCTTTTTATTCCATTTATGCGAATGTTGATATCTTGTCACCTGCATTATGCTTAATTTCCTACCTTTTATAACTTGTGTTTGTCTTGAATGCTATAGTAGAGTAACTTAGATGGTTGTATAACCACATTACGGAATTAACACTTATTCGTCAGCTTGTTTGAATGGTTATTATGTATCGTTTCATAATGTATCATGTAATATTGTATTGTATTGTACTGTATCGTTTTGATATACAATGTTTGGATAGCTTGTATTGTTTGCCATCGTTTCATAATGTCATGCACCAACAATGTTAAGAATAAACTTGCAATATTGTGAAGAAAAAGTAAGGTACGAAGTAGAATTATTATATATAAAGGTAGGATAAAGGATATAATAGAATTATTGAATAATAAGGAAAGGCAAGATGAGAGAAATAAATAAGGTAACGATGCGACCACATCAAATCGGTTGTTCCATAAGGACATATTTAACGATACGATACAATAAAATTTAAGTAACAATCAAAACATTGCATTTAAAGTAACAATACGATACAATATAACAGGTAACAACCGTCCAAACAAGCTATAAGGCTTACCAATTGCTACATTGCACTCTTTTGCCACTGTAACTCATAGGTAAAATTCTTCATTTAGTCGACAGGAACGATTGTTTAGTTAATGATTTTTGCTGATTCTCTTCAGTTCCTGTCATGTATACTGATGGGTGTTTGAATCAATTGAGTGATTAATTTAATCTTGTTTGTGGAATCTACATTGATTTTATTGGTTTTTACCTAAGTTGCTCAGACTCTACACATTCGGTGCTGCACTCTTGTCGACACGACTTGGGTGTCAGTGTGGGATCCGTAACTCATCTAGTCAATTTGATTTTGCGTACTTTCACCAAATCTACAGAGAAAATCGGGATAGATAAAATAACTTTTGAAATCAAAACAAAAGCTAGGGTAAAAATAAAAAATAGAATACCTTGTACGTAAAAATTTAGGCATCATGTAAGTTTTTCACGTAATGTCTCATAATTTTGGCATATTTATAACTCTATTTTTAGATATTTGAATTATTTTAAGCTGAATCCCCCACCCGTATCCATACCTCGATTTGTGTCCCCGGATCTTAAAATTTGGATCATGAAGGATCTGACCTCTAGATCAATACCTGTATTGGATGCCCGCACCGAGTCTAAGCAACTTAGGTTTCTACAGCTTGATATTCCAAACTATCTGATCAGACGATGGGCTTTAACTTCTGGATGAATGAACATGCCCACCTTTTGATTCTTTTAGAAGGAATGCAAATTGAAGTTGCTCCAATTTACGTAGCATGTTTACCACTCAAGATGCTTGCTTTAGTTATCTGGTGCAAATAATGGACTAAATTTCCTGAATTCTTTTTTCCACGTAGAGATGTGATCTCTATTGTTGTATTTCAGATGTAAGGTGAAATATGCTGCTTTTCAATGCCTTTTGCTGAACAATCTCTTCGATTCAATGTTTAGGGAAACTGAATTTTGATTGTTACAATTTTTAGTGCACTAATAGCATGAGCCTCATCTAGTCCGGCTTTCATAGATTTCAGCTTAGCTCTGCCTCTAACATTGAGATTGTTCTTTGTGTTGATTATTAAACTCATTTATTCTTTGTTAACAACTTCTTTTAGTTTCAATTCTTTTTTCCCTTTTTTGGTGTATAAATTTTCTGATCAACTAAACTTATTTTCACTAGGCGTAAGTTGTAACCAATCTCAAGTTCAAATAAAGGAGGAAGATTGCAAAAGGTTGAAGGCAGCGTAGAAGTAGTTGAACTAAGGTGAATCATCTTATTTCGTGTAGGTTGAGTGTGAGATATAGAGAAAACTTTTGGTGGTTAACTGTGGACTCATATAGCTATAGGTGACCTCAACTTTGTTTGGGGTTGAGGCACAATTGTTCTATTTTTATTGATGAATGTCCTGGTCGAGAAATATCGGCACTGTTAGGAGACTATTCTTGATCTTTCAAGGATTAATAATGTGCTGCCATTTCAATGTCTTAACTTTTATTTTGGGCTTGCCGCTACTGTTTAGGAGGTATAAAACTCGCTATAGTGTTTTAGTACCTAGTTGGGCCAAATTTTGGAAAGCCAAAAGGCACCCTCTTTTGGGATTTGAGGGGTTCGGCCAAAAATTAAAAGTGCTTTTGAGCAACAATGTTTTTCTGCTGGTTGGAGAAAACTGGGGATGTGTTCTTCAATTTCATTGTTGATTGAGTGGATCCAAAAGCATTTGCAGTACTTCTAATTGGTGCCAGTATTGATCTATCGAATGAAGTAGAAGGAAACCTACAGATGCAATGTCGGTTGTTAGGAATATCATCAAGATTCCTAAACTAGTTCCTTGTGCTGGTGCTATGTTGAAGCAGAAAAGTTCATATATTGAAGGCATAGGAAAATGGCCTTATGAATAAAAATTTCACGAGGCATCCTATTTGGTCGCCCTCCATTTAATCTGTACCCACTTTTTAAGAAAAGTTTAACAGGAAAGTACGAGCAACTTCAGACAAGTGACTTTTTCTTGCTTTTCCTCCTTAATTGCTGTGACAATAGAGGTGATGACTGGTTTACATGTTTGTGAGTAGGTTGTAAGGTAGTTTATGGTGTTTTACAGTAGCGAGCTGTTGCAAAGCTCCTTTCTTTGTTACTGCTTAAGGTTTCTTTTTCATCTTCATTTTAGTTGTAAAATGGATTTGTTACATTTGTTGTTTTGATTAATTGACGATTGGAGTTTTGTTCTTTATGGTGTTTGGAACATATGTTTTAAATTTGAGCTTATTTAGAGTAGATTTGGGCGTAGAATCGTGTGATGAATTGTTGGAATTCGAAGAACAAGTTTCTGTTTCTAAGCAATCTGAACTATCGACGAATATGTCTTACGTGCTTGCAAAAATTTGGTTACTTCTGCCAATTTCTTACATGTACTTAAGACGTTTTCATCGTAATTGTAAAAGTTGTGATTAAAATGCACTTATGATGCAATGTCTCTGAAGTGCACTAATTTTTTGTATGTGCTTAGACGTTTTCGTCTGAAGTTTTCAACTATTGACAAAATTTGTAACTTTAGACGTGGATTGTGCTACTTCTTATACGTCTGTAGTGAACTTTAGACGTGGATTGTGCTACTACTTTAGACGTGGATTGTGAACTTAGAGTACAACTTACACAATGGCCCGAAAACGGGTGTTTATGCACTTCTTCCTTTTGCAATATTTTTATCAAAATGCAAAACTCCAATTGCCAAGGATAAAGTTGCTGAGAATTTAAATATGGAGCAGGTAATGTTACAGGAGATGCATCGGCGAAGTTCATTTATGCGAACTTATTTAACTAAATGGGATCAAATGAACCGAGAACTTACTTTGGAAATAGAAGCTTCTGGGTTGTTAACACATGCAAAGATGAACAGGGCAATGCTAAGATCTTAGTGTTGAGTGGACCCATTTGGTGAGTTAGCAAACTACATTTGGGACCCCGCCCCACGGCTAAGAAGGTGCAAATTTACTATGCGCGGAGGGGACTAGGGGATTTAGGGATTAAGGCGTGTGTTGCAATGTGTGGTTTAAGCAAATTGTTGTTGCTAGAGTTGTACTCTTGCATCCCCTTTCTCTGTTTCTCTGCTTCTCACCTCCCCTTCCTTCCTTTCCTCAGTGTTTCTGCTATCCCCCATTTTCCTTAGTTATCAGTTACTATTTCTTTGTAGTAGTAGTAGTTAGCTATTTCAGGGATACAAGTTCCCAGTTGCAGAGTTGTGTTATGTGATTTACAGTTTTCCCTACATTTTTTCTAGCAATTCTAATATCAATCTTAATAGACAAGAGCATCAATTTTTAAGGTCCAAATAATTTTTGCAGCATCTAGAATAAAGTTTCAATAATGGATTGATACTGTAATTGAATGTCGAGCAAGCAAGTCAGTTCGCATTGTGGTTCTGACCATCTTGCATTTTATCCAGGTTTCTAGAGTTGTTACTGTCTAACATTTGTCACAACTCAAACTCCAGTACAAAAGTGTGTCAAATTTTAGCCACTCCTGACCTTTTTTTCATAAAGTATGGTTTTTCTATTCTCAGAAACAGCCCATGGCCTTTCAAATATGTACAATGTTTATGTCATGTAAGATTGTATTAAGAGCTTTCACTCGAAATCATACTAGCAAAGATGAAACAATCTGCAACTGCAAAAGTATACCGTTTGCTATTTCCTGTAAAATAAATAAGGTGTAGATTAAATACACTACTTCGGAAGCACAATTTCAAGCCTATAAACAACCATAGCAGCTTACAAGAACAAACAGCAAATCCATTTATTTTCTCCTGCAAATAGAATTGCCTTAACCGTAGCATCGGATGGGATCATTGCAACCTTTCTCAGTAGACTGCCTGAAACCAAAACGACCGCCCTTTGCAAGGTACTGCTGATGATACTCCTCAGCTCTGTAAAACTTCTTAGCAGGCAAGATCTCCGTAACAATATTCCTGTTCAATATCTTTTGCTGTTTGTCCCGGGATTCAAGTGCTGCTTTCTCTTGCTCGGGTGTATAGAAGTAAATCCCGGATCTGTATTGGGTGCCCACATCATTACCCTACAAACAGCGTGAGCAAACTCTTAGATAAGTTACAACAACACTGCTGAACACAACCTATCTGGCGAAAAGCACTGCTTGGAACTATATAATCATTACTAACAAAGTGGCAGTTGCTGTAATGGTAAAAGCTCTATATATATATCTCTCTCTCTATATATATATATATTGCAGTGTAGGTTTTAAGAGGTCTTCTTCAGTTCTTCCTGGCATCTCTTTTTGAATAAGGTAACAGCAATTCTACATGGCATCTTGAAAGCAATTAAAGAGAAATTTTCTGTTCACAGGAAAAGACATTCTTTGACCAGATCTCAAACCTGGCAACTAAGAAAAAGAATGCTTCTACCTGTCTAAAAACTCAGAAACTCCCGGGGTAGATGTGCTTCAGAAGCAAAGGCTTGCACAAGTATGAGGTTACCATACAAAGATTCACTTTACAATTAGTAGTATTTATCTTATTAGACAACAACAACAACAACAACAAACTCAGTGTAATCTGGGGAGGGACCCCACCTTGTGAAGGTAGAGAGGTTGTTTCCGATAGACCCTCGACTCAAGGAACAATGAAATTATTTAATAGATAAATAATTTTAAATGTTCAGTATAAAAGGCTTTAAGATTTTTCAATTTTATTCCATTAAGATGTTGTCATTGAGCCGAGGGTATTTGGAAACAACCTCTCTACTTCCACGAGGTAGGGGTAAGGTTGCGTACATACTACCCTCTCAAAACCCCAATTGTGGGATTATATTGTTTATGTTGTTGTTGTTGTTCCATTAAAATGTTAAAATCTCAATTAAAAAGTATGTTAACATCTTTAATCAATATAGACATAATTAAATCGAAAGGAAGCCTTGGCGTAACTAGTAAAGTTGCTGCCAACAGGAAGTCATGGGTTCGAGCCGTGGAAACAACCTCTTGCAGAAACACAGGGTATGACTGCGTACAATAGATCCTTTGGAATCCGGCCTTTTCCCGGACCCCGCGCATAGCGGGAGCTTAGTGCTCTGGGCTACCCTATAAACATAATTAAATCAAAGTGATATTATTGAAAATTTTACAAAACATCATGTGACTTAAATATATCAAAGGATATCATTCAATATATAATTATTTTTTAAGGAAGGATAGTATGATAAATATATACATCTCATATAATTGTATTTATAGCTGAGAATAAACGGGTTAAATATATGAGCAATATTTTGGTAAATATAAATGTTTGCCAAGCATTTTTTTGTACCGAAAGAATTAATTTTCTACTTTTGCTTCTCAAGAGAAGCAACAAAGTTCCCTTCTTACCTATAGCAGAAAAGAAGTTTTTGCTACTACTCAAAATCACACTTTTTTTCTCCGGAAGTTTAGCCAAATACCTCAACTCTTCTCTTACTTGATTATGCATCAATTAGTAGTAACTTTTATTTATGAAAAAAAAGAAGATATTACTAGTAATTTATTTTGCAGATTATGTATCAATTAGTAGTAACTTTTTTTAATGAAAAAAAAGAAGATATTAATAGTAATTTATTTTGCAATCTACAAAGTAGATTTTGAAATAAATGGATTGGAGATGCATTAATTTCCATGTGCATTATGCCAGCAAACTGAATCCGTTATTTCATTTAGTCAATCCGAAATATAAATAAGATACCCAATTGGGTCAGACCAAATTAATTGTAATTTCTTGCTAAGCCTTTCAAACCACCTATATAAAGATCCTTAAGGAACACTATATACATCCATCAGAATTCAGAACCAGTCCAAATAGATCCTATTCATGGCATCTCATCAATGCTTCTTCAAATGTGCAAACTACGTAGATCTTACGTTGTAGGCTGTAGCTTTGATGATATGCCATGAATACGGATTTATTTGCAGTAAGGTTTTTGACCCACCTAAAAGTGACCAGAAATATCAAACGTGGAGATATATGTAACCCAGATTGCTACAATTTGATCGTGTTAGCCGAAAGGGGATTCATCCTTCGCCAGAAAATTACACTATATCTACTAGGTCAAAATTATTTTTTATGCATATATAGTAGATGTTAAATCCCCTTTACTTCTTCATATATTGAACCCCCTTACTGAAATTTGGAATTTGAAATTCCTGGCTCCGCCATTAGTTCCTGGCATCTTGTTAATTGTGAACAGCATTTGTGAATGTTAATGTTAGTAACAATAAGTCAGGAACAATAATCAATTTGTAGGAGTTTAATTCAAGATGCTTGTCACCAGGCCAGTTTCCTAGATGTTTGGCCAAACTGACTATAAGTCATCTAGAAAAAGAAAGTTAACAAAGAGTGTCCAAATAACTGTTAGCATTCATTTCTGTTTAAAAAACCTAAGTAAGAAAGTCCACTAAGTAACCGCTTAACACAGAATTTGAAGGCTGCTAAGGAAATATCTATGCTAATCAATAAACCCGAAACTCAAGCAGAGTTGGCCACTTATTTAGCCATTTAGGTACTTAATGTCACAGGAAACTGTGTAAGCTTTCTGATATATTTCATGGCATAGTAAACTCAATAAGAACGAAATCCATATTTTATGACACTCCTCTTAGAAGATTTGAAAATAAAACAAAAACCAATGTGGTTGCCCCACAAAAAAGAACTGGATACCCAACCATCAAGTATGAATCACAAGGCATAATCTTCAAGCAAAGCATGACCTTTAGAAATCATTTTTTGTTTACAAGTAGCATAATAGTTAAACATCTTCAAAAGGCATGATCTTTAGAGATCTTCAAAAGAATGATCTTTAAAGATGCTCAAAAGGCATAATCTTTAAGCAAATGCAGCATTTTGATGACATTTTACTGGTCAAGAAAAGGTAGTTGGGTAAGTGGGTACTCTCATTGGCTATAAAACTATGTTAAACAGGCTTCTACTACTTTGCAGCCAATAAAGACCTGACTTTGGTTATTAGCACCCAAATATGTATACTATTCAATGCCCCACCAAGACTCATGTTAGGTAACAAGCTTAGTGGGAAAGAAAGAACATTAAGCTCAGCTAAAGGAAAATTCTTGCAAGTCCCAAGCCTTACTGGGCAAAGCTAAAAACACTAAGGGTTCGTTTGGTAGGATGTATTACGCGAAAATAATACATGTATTAGCTTTGGTATTATTAATCCATTGTTTGGTAATGTTTTTCAACATATGTATAACTAATACATATATTAGTTATATACCATATTTAGTATTATCCTATATATAACTAATATATAGTAAACCATGGCATAGTAATACGGTAATACCATGGTTTTAAATACATGAATAAGCATGTATACACCCCTATGCAATGCTATTTTTAATACATCAATCCAAACAGTGGATAAGAAATAATCTCTGCATAACTAATCCCATCGTTACTAATACACCATATTCAGTACTATTCTTATACACCCCACCAAATGACCCTTCATCTACCTAAGCCTTAGTTGGCAAAGTTAACCAGTAGAATAGTCAAGGCGCGCACAAAGCAAGCCCTGATACCACCATCGCATAAAAGAGAACACGAAAATTAAAGAAAAAGTGACCATATACAGCTTCCCAATTCACATCAAACAAGCCCTTAACTAGAACAAATCGATTAAATTGAAGACCATGGAAGCCCAAGATTTAACATAAACTTCCTCTCCACTAAAATTCAACCCCAAACATTTCCAAACATAAGAAGATAATTTAAAACATAGAGTCCACAAAACAATAATTCAACCAATAACCAATAAAACCGATGAAAGTTTTCAAGAACCTACCTGACGATTAAGGGTAGTGGGGTCGTGACGATCCCAAAAAACATCAAGTAAGGTGTCAAAATTACACTCCTTAGGATCATATTGAACTCTAACAACCTCAGAATGAAAAGTAGTTCCGGAGCAAATATCTTCATAGGAAGGATTATGTAAATACCCCTGGGTATACCCAACTTCAGTTTTGGTAACACCAGGCACTCTTTGAAAAGCCAATTCAACGCCCCAAAAACAGCCAGCTCCGAATTGAGCAAATTGTTGACCCGGTGCAGGGATGTCATCATCAGGACCTTGTGCAATTGCAGAGGAAGATGAGTCCATTGCTGTACTTTCAGTTTTTGCACCAAAACCCAATTTGTTGAGCCAACTCATTTTAGGGGAAGAATAAAGAGATGGGGTTTTGGAAGTGCGTGGAAAGGTTGAAACTTTACGGAGGTTTTGGGAGAAAGGTAAAGAGGATTTGGTGAGGGAAAGGAGTGGAGATGTGGTTATGGCGGAGGAAGGGATGCAAGTCTTGAGGAGCATTTTTGATCTATTTTAAGTTTTGCTTTGGATAAGTATTTGGAGACTATTTGGAGAAATGACGTGAGAATTTCCTTATTCAAATGCTTTATTCTATAGAATATTTTTTTTTTAAACGATATTCGTATACCTATAAAATCTGAAATCGTGTTCACATCTCTCGTCCTCTTGTACATTCTTTGCCTAAACAATGTCACCACAATTTTAAATGTAAATATAAGCTGAGTACGATTCTTACGCGGAACCTGCCCTACCACCCGTAGACAACGAAGAAGGGCCAGAGAAACCTAGCTCTTTTGATTTTTGTTCTCTTTCTTTAAAACAAAAAATTAAACAGAGCTGTCAGACTTAAGTTGGGCGCACAAGTACTAAATAAATCTCACACAAAAAAAAAAAAAAAGAAGAAATCATCTGAAATCATCTAAGTGGGCGTTTGGACATAAGAATTATAAAATTTCGAGAAAAAAAATTAAGTAAAAATGATATTGAAAAATTAAAATAGTATTTGGACATAATACAATTTGGAGCTATTTTAAATTTTTGTGAGTGATTTGAACTGAATTTTGAAAAATAATTTTTTGAAACTTTTCAAATTTTCAAGAAATTTTGAAATTCAACTTCAAGTGAAATTTAAAATTTCATAGCCAAAAACTGATTCCAAAAAAGTTTATAATTTTTTATGGCCAAAGGGGCCCTTAAACTTATTTTCTCTAATTGAATTTGAACTCAATCTCTCATTTTAATTTCGTTGACCGTTAGGCTATACTAATTGATTTTTAGCTATTTTTTATCTTTTTCTAGAGTTCTTTGGGATTCTGATGAGAAAATGCTGGGTACAAATGGTTCGAAGCATCCGGAAGAGAATAGCTGTTTGCCCTTAAAAATGGATTAAAATTGAATTTATCCGCGGTTCTAACGATATATGGACTAATTCAATATAAGACGTTAGATAAGCAAATTAAAGATAGAATAAACGGTCAAACCGGTAGCAATGTTGGATCAGGGATCGGTTATAAGCCTAACAAGTAACCTGCCCTCGGATCGGAGCTGAACACTTATGAAGAACTATGAATAAAATCAAGAACTTTGAATAACTTTTAGAAATAGAGAAAACAGATGTATATTGCTTTGATATGCGTGTTACAATATGTCTAATGAATAATCAGCTTCCCCTTTATATAGTGGAGGAGTTTTACCCTAAGTACAATTCTTAAAAAGGTAAAAATCTTTCTTTTCGCCAATCACTAATCCACCACCGATATGGCCCGAGATTCACTCTGTAATATCCGGTTGGGTACGGATATCACAGCCCTTCGTTAATCATGCGTGGTAGTTTGGTAATGCTCTCTGAGGTCTTGGAACTCGAACCAAACCCGGGGGGTGTGGTCTCGATGGCTCCGAGGGCAGGTGTTTTGCTCGGGCCTTGATGCGAGAGGGTCCTGGCTTCAATTCCGATTCCTTGTAGTCACGTCCTTTCTTCGTTTGCCTTCGTTTGCTTCACCGGAAAATCGAGGTATTCATTAGTCTCGGTTTTACCCGTATACAGATAGTCCCCTCATTTCTCAGAGAGTAGATTTGTCGAAACAATAGGAAACGATAGATGTTCTCCTGTTCCTTCCTCCGTACATTACAACGAAGGAGCCGAAACATCCTATCAGTCGCGTCGTTTTGACTTCGGAAACGTGTCAATCATCGGCTGATTGCCTCCGAATGCGAAGCATCGCCTACTTCTCTATAAAAGCTTCCATCATTTGTTCTTTTTCTACTTTTCGACCAAGCTTTTACCTTCGAGCTTTCCAGCTATCATCAACTTCCTTCAAACCTCATACCTTCATCATTTGATCTTTAAATCTTCATAATTGTTCTGAGATTCTTGCCCAGATCTTCTTAAATTTTTCATATCCCGATATTCAGTCTTCAAACCTGTTCTTCCAAACCTCCATACTTCTTCTTCAAATCTTCAAATTTTACCAGCCAACAATGGCTAAAACTTCCAAATCAATTCTCCAACAGGCTGCCTCATCTTCCCAATCGGTCTGGTACTGAGGCAGTCGATCCCAAAATAGTTGTCCTCAAGGCGGCTGCTCTAGACGTGGCTGCCACCGAGTTGGAAGCCGTCGAATCGGCTCTGACCCCCCTTTGAAAGTGTTTATTCCCGAGGGTTGTTCTATTGCGGATGACTTCAAGGTTGAGAAACCCTCGTCCAAGCAGGACGGGGATGAAGGAGCATCAAGGTATATATGCTCCGTGACTGAAGACATCCTTCCCATGGTCCAAGAGGACTGTAATTGGGAAGGTAAGGACGTGGTAGTCCCCGCGCCTAAGGATGCCATTACTACCCACGTGGAGGGGTATTTAAGTGTTTACACTTATCCCTTTAAACTGGGCCCCGTGGACCCGGTTATTTTGGATTTTTGCAAGAGGTACGAGGTGTGCCGCAGGCAAATTCACTCCTCCTTATGGAGGATCATGATCCTCCTTCATTACTTCGTGAATAAGACCGAATCTCATCGGTTCACCATCGATCATCTACTCCATTTATACAGTCCTCGAATTTTCCGAGGAGGACTAATCGAGCTTGCTCGTCAGGCCAGGAAGGCTTCTTTTTCGAGCATTGATGAAGACCGAGAACGGGGCTGGCAGGGACACTTCGTTCGGGTGAAGACAAAAAACTTGATCCCTCCCCAGTTCATGGTAATCCCTGATAAGTGGAATGCATCTCGTAAGTGCATCCTCTCCTTAAGCGTCAATTTTTCTTTATTTTCTTTCCTTTCATTCACTCTTGCGATTGTGCAGCTGTTGCTAGGGTTTCAAATGCAGTCCCCTGGCTTAAGGAGTGGATCGAAGGCATCTGCAAACAGATGTCATACTTCGAGCGCTCATGGCGCACGTTGTCGAAGGGCCGATAGGAGGCTCGTTCTCATGATAAGATTCCTTTTCAAATAATTGTTATCATGTCCTTAGCTTAATACATACTGACTTCTCTTCTTTTCTTTTATAGGTTTGTCTAAGACCACCGAACTTAGGCCTTTGTAAGAGAACGAGGACGTATCCTTGTCTGTTGATCCCTCCGTTATGGGACAGCCCACGGCTGCCACGGGGGAAAAGAAGAAAAGGAAAAGAAAGTCTTCGGGCTCCCCGAGACCCGAGGTGAAACTAAAGAAGAGGGTGGCTCGCAAGCCCAAGAAGAGCACCAGCTCCCGGGTGCCGAACTCCTATTCTCTTCTTCGGCTCAGAGATGAGCCAGAAGAAGACGACATTTTCATCGCTCATGGATCAACTCTTCCCGGGGAGTAGGAGGCAACCGAGGGGGAGATTCGTGAGGCCGACCTCCCTTAAACTCAAGAGGTCGATATGGAGACCGGGGGTGGGACCCCCCAGGATGCCGACTTTGCTCCAAAGGAAACGCCCGGTATAACAAAAATTGCGGGGACGCCCTCCTACACTGAGTCCATGCTCGAGGAGGCCCAAGAAGGAAAGAAGCGCGAACGATCCCCTTCATTCCTTTTTTTATGCTGTGGACTCGTCCACTTTGGAAGATTTTTTCGGGCTGGGTGACCTGGAAGTCCCAAAGAAGGATACATCTTCGGAAGCTGGTGGGCCGAGTTCGAGCCCAAGATCGATTAATCATTTTCCCACTCCGAGCATGGACCCTGGTCGTAAGAGATCGGTTATTGTTACTGTCTCGAAGGATGCACGGGTTTTATCTACTTCCCTGCTACCTCCGATGCTTGGTGACCGAAGAGGACAAAGCAAAAATGAATAAGGTGAATGTGCCGTGCCTTTTCAATGAGGTGTAGCAGGCTGAACCAAGTATGGCATCATTACGTCCCTTTGAATTTTTCTTAAGTTTGGACATTTCTCACGACGTTCATTGTGTTGCAGGCCTTGGTACTTCATCATGAAAGCTTCCTATGGTACCGTGTCGAGGTCAACCAGCTCGAGCTTGAGCTGAAGGAGCTGGCTCAGAAAAGGGATACGTACAAGCTCCTCAGCGAGCAACAAGACGGGGTCATTAAGGACCTTCAAGACAAGTTGGATAGAGCTAAGAAAGAAGCATCGGTCCTGAGGCGGGAGCATGCCGACTTGGTCGAAAAGGTAAAGGTCTTTGAAGTAGAAATGAAGAACTAGTCGTAGGGACTAACGACAAAACCTCGTAGGTTCAACAGAAGATCGATCAGGTCGACCAGCTCCGAAAGGAGATGGACGAGATCCAACCCATGGCCGATGGGTGGAAGAGCAAGATGATCTACTTGCCACGGAGAAGGAAACTGCCGAGGCAAAGCTATCCTCGGTAGAGGTTCAGCTTCTGGTGGTGAAGGAGAAAGCTGATAAGCGGGCTCAACTGAATGAAGATCTTTGAGCACAGTTGAGCTCGGCTGCTGCAGAATGGGACACCCTCAGTAAAGAGCTCGAGGAGACGAGGTCCAAGCTGGAGACAACCTTTGCCGACGCCGAGGAGATGGTGGCTTAATACAAGGTCGATGTCGAAGCAGCCAAGGCCCACCTGAACACCAATGCCGAATATGTGAGGCAACTGTCTTGAAGGGAGACCCTCGAAGAGATCCATGCCCGAGGCTTCGATCTGTCGGCCGAGATCGAGGAGAAAAAAAGACTTGAGGCCGAGGTGAAGAAATTATCATCCGAGCCCGAAGGTGAGGAGGGTTCCAAAGGATCCGATGGTTCTTGATAACGTCCGCAACACACCTCTATAGGAGATATGATATAGTCGTATACAATAATAATTACCCAACTATGAGTCGATGTCGAATCCACTGAGAGTTATGAGGGGTGTTAGGAGTATATATTTGAAACAAGCAAATGGGTTATGTAAGATTGTACTTCCACAATAAGGTTTTGTTTTCTATTTCTATTGTTACTCTAATGAATGCAAGCTAAAGAAAATAGATTATAGAAAATTGTTTCTGAGGTTTTTCCAATTGGGTTAAAGGCCTAGGGCTATGACCATAATCTAGGTGTTTGCCTAATGGGGTAAAGATGTTTATACTTGTTTTGTTGATTGGGGTGTATTATAGCTCTCAACTCCACATTACCCACTCAATACCTCTCGGTCAGAGAGTAATTTTGTCTAATTTGACTTTCTCAACTCCAAATGGGTATCAACCAAAATAGTTGATAAGAGCTCAAGTCAGGTTTTTACTATCTCTAGTTTGAACCGTTTAATTAAGTTAATCAATCTCTCAATTAACCCAATTCCTTGTTAGCTACGTTAACCTAGACTAGGTCCCTCTTTCTCAAGTAGAGACTAAGTCAAACAGGCATGAATCAATGTTTGCAACCATTAATTCTAAAAATGAAGCATGAACTAAGCTAAATAATCAACATCCAATCATAAACAAGTATAAAATTAATCACCCATAAGGTTTACACACTAGGGTTGGGTCACAATCCTAGTAAAAATCTAGCTACTCATAATGGGATTTGAAGAAAATAATATGAAAAGCTAATTAAACTCATAATGGAAGATTAAAATGATGAAATCTAATGTTAAAATACTCAAATAAGTTAAAACTTCCTAAAATAGCAAAGAGAAACGGCTACAGCAGCTTTGTATGTTCAAAACTTGACCTAATTTTGCGAAACTCGTCTATTTATACAGGGCCAAAAATCGCGGACAAAAATGCCTCTCGGGAGGTTCTGCGGCCGCACAATTCCATGTGCAGTCCGCAAATTTCTTCAGTTGGCAGGAAGGTGAGTTCTGCGGCCACACATTTCTGGACTGCAGCCACGAGGCAATCTTCTACGGCCGCACATTTCTGGACTACGGCCGCAAGGTAGTCCTGTGCGGCCTCACAATTCTTATGTGGTCCGCACTTCACAAAGTCTCCTGGACCTATTCTTTTTGCATACTCTCTAATCTTTGACTCTTAAGCCTAGTTCAGCGGTCGCACATTGCTGAAAATTCTATTAGATTTTTCTTCTTGGTTTGCGGCCCCAGATGGAATTTTGCGGTCCATAATTTCTTTTGCGGCTGCAGATGGAATTCTGTGGTCCGCAATTTCTTTTGCGGCCACAGAATTCCTTTTGTGGACCGCACATTTGTGTTCCTGCGCCCTTTATTGCCTTGTGCCTTGGAACACTCCTTTTTGAGTCGAATTTCATCTCAAGAGATCAAACTTCTAGCATTCTTGCAATTTGCACAATTTCATTAGTTTCGGGAACACAATTCAATACTTTTGGACTAAAACAAAAGCTAAAAGGTGCTAATAAGCAGTCAAAATCTCCACTTATCTACTCTCCCAAACTTACGTCTTTGCTTGCCATCTAGCAAATAAATTAGTTCCCTACTCTAAAAGTTAAGGGTCATTTCTGTGAGTCAAAGGTTAGCCGTCCGCACACCGGTTAGGACCAATAATTGCCCACATTACTCATGTATTATCAACAAGGCAACAAGTTAAACATTCATGCACATATAGTTCTAATGTGACATTTGAGCTTCAAGAATCGACTTTACTCATCAAGGACTCTTGCTCTATCATGTAGGCCATGGTGGACTCCAAACTCTTCCTCCTCTACTTTCCATTTGCCTAGCTCACTTAAGAAATTTTTCACTCAATCCAAAGATATATGAAAGGTTCATTCATCTCTCTCAAGAGAATGTCACAATTACGACTTCAAGTACCATAGGCTTGCCGCTCATGTAGATCGCCACTAATGTAAGCTCACTCCATCTGAAATCAAGTAGGACTTCTTTCGGGATGTAAGGAAGGATTTTGGGTTAGGGTAGGATACCGTACGGGTAAGTGGCTACACCTTTCCTTAAGCACTCCATCTTAAATTTCTCGGCTCACACTTTGCAATTCTTAGAGGTACTTTCTTTTCATTGGGGACTAGAAAGACTTAGCATCACTCTTTCTTGATCATTTCATTCTTTTTCTCCCTTTTTGATTTCTCCATGTTTGGGATTATTACCTCTTCTTGAATCCCTTCATCCCTTCCACTTATTCTCTTTTTGCACATTTTTTTTGTTCTTTTATTTTCTTGCCTTTTCTTCTCATTGAGATTATTTGTTTTCTCTTTTTGTTCCTTGAAACCTTTTTCAAGTTCCTCACCTCTCCCCCAAACTTATGTTTTAAGCCATTTGTTTCACAAGAGTGTTAAGGAAAGCTCGGGTACCAAGAGAGGGTCACGACCAAACAGGTAAAGGCTTGTAACATGGTTATCAAATGAGAAAGGCTAGCGGCTCAAAGGGGTTGACTAGGGATAACGGCATTGGTTGGCAATAGAAAACTCAACGGGCCAAAGAGAGCCTAAATCACTTTTCAAACCAAGAAAAACTTAGGATTTCTCCTTGAAACACATTCAGGGCAAGTTCTAGACCCTTCACACGGATACTTGGACTAACAATAATTCATCTCAACCCTCACACAACCGGATTGTAAAAGAGGACAGAGTCGAGGGCCCACAACGACCACATTCAAGTTTAAGGATCACTATGGTCCAATTAAACCACTCGATGATTACTAAAGTCAACATAAGAGTCACAAAGTCACTAACTAGAGCTATTTCTTTCAATAACCTTGTTTCTAACCATAAGCACATAGTTAAGTGTGTTGGTGCCAATTGAAGCATGGTTGACTCTTCGAGCATGACTTAATTTTGTCTTTTTATTCATTACTACTACTATTGTTACCTGAACACAAAAAAAAACTTACTCATTCCCTTAAGAAGGTTGTCATGCCATCCATCATTGGGATGAGTCACTCGGTTCACACAACAACTACCTTTAGAAAGAACCGTGGCATTAAGAAAACCAAAGGCTTATTATCTACTAAAACATAAAAAGAATCTACTAAATCAAAAAAAGAAGCTACTAAGCAAAAACTATTTAAGCTATAATGAATGTACATAATGAGAGAAAGAGTGAAGATAGAATGAATATACATAATGAGAAAAAGAGAGAGAATATATTTACATAATATGAAAAGAGAGAATAATATCAAGTTATTACAGGCCAAATGTCTCAGAATGTATCAAATATAATAAATAAACTCCACCCCTCCGAATAAAGATAAGCATTGTCCCTAATGCTTAACAAGATAAGAGTAAAAGAGGGGAAAGAGTGAAGAAAACTCCCTATGGCTCCTTGGACATCTCTGTGTCCCCAGCAATGTCATCGCCCTCAGGCTCAGCCAACTGAATCTCATCATCCTCAACTCTGGGTATGGCTGGGTTGGCGAACATCTGACGCACTGCCTCAGCAGTGTCAGCAGCAAGCTCTAGCTCTTCAGACTGGCCAGCTAGTGCCACCTGTGCAAATGGTGCTATAGGATCTGAGATAGAATGGTCTGGGTCAAGCAGCATGTCAAAGGGGAGATCTCTAGTTGTAGCAAGCCTGGTCACCTATCTTCGGAGCTTGTCCACTGACTTCTTGCTGGCCTGGTACTTTAGCATCTTCTTTACTTCTTTTCCTAACTCTTCCATCACTGACCCGTGCTATACCAAGGTAGCCATAATAGTGTTCTGGTTCTCTAGGAGCTTCTTCAATGTCTCTTCAACTGTCGGGGGAAACTAAGGTGCCTGAATAGGAGACTACACTGCAACAGTACTGGATAAGTCAGACAGCTTTGTAGTGGCTGTCTGCATCCAGTTGTTGAGGCTCGCCAATGTCTGGGAGACTCACAGTGCAGAAAGTGGGACAGTAGGCATAGGGGCACTTGCTTAAAAGCCGAGGTGGGAGCTGTGGCAGGAACTGCAGTAGGGGCTGTTGGATGATGGCGGAGGCATAGCTGCAGCACTAGAGGAAGATTCGGCCGAAGTGGATGGAACATCAACTGCCTCAGCAGCTACCATAGCTGGCTCATCAGACTGGCCCACGGTTGTAGGAGGCTGAACTTTCTTTTTTCGGATTGTTTGTGTCCATCAGTGAATACCAAGCAAAAGGCTTCTTCAATTCACCTTTGTATCATAATCCCTCAGCTCTACCCTTGCATCCCTGAGATATTCTGCAATAGTTTTGGGATACGCGTAGGACGAGTCATCTTGCCGAGCAATCCCTGAGATGTTGGCCGACATCATGACACCCACATTGATAGGTTACCCAGCCATAATAGAAGCAATCAGAATTGCCCAAGGAATCATAAAGTAAGTCTCATTCTGGCTCGGGTCCAGTCTACTGCAGAAAAAGGTTTGCCAACCCTTCGCCTCGAAAATCAGAGTGCTCTAGTGGATAGGAACCCCAGCGGCAATCCATGGTGGTGCTGGCCCTGGTGCTGCTAGAATCTCCGATAACCAAGGTCGGACTGCGTCTCCTAGTGCACACTTCTCCAGATACTCCTTCGGCTCAACATCTTCGAAGCCCAAGTACGTGTTGAGTGTATGCTAATCAAATCTCACTTTTAGGTTATGTACTTTACTCACTTTTGTCCCTTTTTTGATGTGAGCCCCATTGGCATAGAATTCACGGACCAGGTACTCTTTGGCGTCCACTACACTTTGAGTGAACCACATCCACCCCTTGTGTTCCCTGAACTGTATCAACACTGCTGGGTTGTACTTCTCCTAATCATTCAATAGAAACTGCCGCTCAAGGGTTAGTGACCTCGTTGGCCACCAGTTATGAAAGCTGGTGAAGGCAGTCAAGCTAACAAATCGGTCCTCCCAAACCTCTTTCTTATTCAACCTTTCAGGGCGATAGCTGTAGCATCTCCCTCTCTGTCATCATCGGAGATATCATGAACTAGAGCATCCTGCGCCTCAGGGACTGGTGTAGCCGATGGCTTAGAAGCCTGACTAGCACTCTCCGATCCTTCGTAAGTGCTATGAGATGAGGATGGCTCGTCCCTGAGCTGGTAAGTCCCTAGCGGCATTAACTGTATGGTCGGCTGCTCCTGAACAGAGGCTGAGTTGCACTCTGATGCTTCCCTAGACGGGACACATGAGCTTGTGTCGGGAGATCTGCACCTCTTGCCCTGCTAGCTGTAGCTTTCTTTGTAATTGTCTTTTGTTGGCCAAGGGGTAAGGACGACCCCGAGAAGGTTCACCTCTCCCTTTAAATGTGTTGCCTCGTCCCCTATATCGAACCATTGCCTGTATCAAGCAAAGGTGATTGTTAGTTGCAATTCAATGTTCAAACATACCCAGGAGACATGCAAGTAAGACAAAAACCAGAAGGCACAGTGAGGGTACACAGTCAAAGTATGCTTGCAAGAAACTAGATTTGCGGTTCGCACAATTTTCTTGCGGTCGCAGATGATGACTTGCAGACCGCACAATTTTGTTTTGCAACCGCAAAAGTCGAGTGCAATCCGCACAATTCAACTTACGGCCGCACCTTTGAGACCCAACAAATGCCAACTCTCTGATGATATAGAATTGGCTGATGTGCGGCCACAACACGATTTTTGCGGTCCGTAAAATTAAACTTGCGGCCGCACATTGGAGTATGAAAGTAGGGACTCTATGATGACAGTAAAAGTGCATTTCTGTGGCCGCAACGGGAATTTTACAGTCCGCACATTTTACCTTGAGGACGCAGATCCTTCTTCACTAATGCTGCCCTAAAATCAATTTCTGCGGATCGCACAAATTCAGGTGCGGCCACAAAATTCAAAAATTACGAATAGTTCAGTTGTTTCGTTCTAGGTTTTTCAATTTCGTGCAAAATTGACATGACAACATCATTGAAGCATGAAAACATGTTAACCCAGTCCCCATAGAGAAAGTATTATTTAGCCCACTACAGATTTACCCCCACATGGATACACAATTGAATTCTAATGATAAATGGCCTTAAAATAACTAAAAATCTACAAATTAAAAGAAAAAGATTAACAAGAATTTAAAGCATAACAGATGAATGAGTGTAATGAGTGACTAATCAAGGATGTTGTGTGTGTGGATAGATGAAATCACCAAGAAATTTCAAGAGGACACTATTTCTATGCTCAAAGAGTGAAAAACGTAACAAATGCCCCTGTTCCTCTAGTTATACTAGTTGGTTGGCTAAGGGAAAGAGGAGCGAGTGCAGCCGCATAATTTCATGTGTGATTTGCACTCTGTTACCTGGTGACCTTCACTCAGCATCTCATCTGCGGTCTGTAAAATTTTATGTCGGCCGCAGATTTCATGTTGCGACCGCAAATTTTCTTTTGCGGTCACAAATTTCCTTTTGCGGTCGCACATCGACCTTTTCTCTAACAGACTAAACTTTAGAGAGTTGACATTTTTCAAACTTTCATTTGTGCGGTCCACAAGATAATTGTGCGGCCGCATTGCTCTTTTGCTGCAGCAACCATAAATGTGCGGTCCGCACAAATCAACTGCGGTCCGCAATGCTTGCAAAACACCAGATTTCTGTCCACAATTCCGTAAGTCACACTCAGTCTTGTAACACACGTCAAATCAAGTTAGCACAAAAATAACACCTAACTACAAAAGAAAAAAAAGGAAAAGAAACATGGGTTGCCTCCCAAGAAGCGCCTGATTTAACGTCGTGGCACGACACAAAATACCATCAATTGAAACGAATGACTGCCATGACGTGGCTAGCTCCAACCTTTCCCAAATAGTGCTTCACTCAGTGACCATTGACTCAGAATACTTCATTGGTTTTGTTCTTCAAGTCTAATGCACCAAAAGGTGTCACACTCACAATTTCAAAAAGACCACTCCATTTAGACTTTAGCTTCCCGGGAAACATCATCAACCTTGAGTTAAACAACAATACAAGATCGCCCACCTTGAACTCTTTGTTCCAAATATATTTGTCATGGAGATATTTCATAGCTTGCATAAGCATGGTACCGGAACTCATCCAATTCATTCAAATGTGCAACCCTCAAGTTAGCGGCTACATCCCAATCAAGATTCAACTTCTTTAGAGCTCACATGGCTTTGTGCTCTAGTTCCACCGGAAGATGACAAGCTTTTTCAAACACCAACCAGTAAGCCATCTGATAAGCCCATAATGCATCATCAAGCTTCTTGGACTAATCCATTCGATTAGCATTCGCCGGTTTGGACAAGAAAATCATTATCTCCCGGTTGGAAACTTTCACTTGCCCACTAGCTTGTGGGTGATAAGGGGTCGTGACTTTGTGAGTAACACCATATTTACTAAAGAAAGTGTAAATCCTTGTTGCAAAACTATGACCCCCCATCGCTTATAATAGCACGTGGGATACCAAACCTTGTGAAAATATACTTCTTCAAGAAAGCCACCACACTTCTCCCCTCATTGTTGGGTAAAGCAACGGCCTCAACCCATTTGGACACATAATCAACCGCGACCAAGATATAGGTATTTCCACAAGAACTCACAAAAGGGCCCAACCCAACACATCGAAAATATCAATATCCAAGATAGTTATGAGAGGAATTTCATTCTTCTTTGAGATTCCACCGGCCCATTGACATTCATCACATCTTTTCACTAGCTCACTTGCATCCTTGTAGGGCCAACAGAACCCGCAACTAAGCACTCTGGCCGCGGTTCTTACTCCACCATGATGACCACCATATGGTGAAGAATGACAAGGCCCAAGAATTTAACCTAGCTCTTCTTCCGGTACACATCTTCTAATCACCCTATCCGTACAAATTCGGAAAAGGTATGGTTCATTCCAATAATAATCTTGACAATCTTGTTTGAGCTTCTTCCTTTGGTTTGAAGAGAACTCATCCAGAATGATTCCACACACAAGAAAATTTGATAGATCCGCGAACCATGGAAACTTTTTCATTAAAATAGCCAAGAGTTGCTCAACGCGGAAGGAGTCATTGATTTCGAGGCCATCATGCGGCCTCCCCTGGTCCTCCAAATAAGATAAGTGGTCCACCACTTGGTTTTCACTCCCTTTTCTATCTTGGATGTCAATATCAAACTCTTGCAACAAAATCACCCATCTCATTAACTGAGCTTTGGAGTCCTTCTTGATTATAAAATAACGAAGCGCCGCGTGATCCGTGTGGACAATGACTTTTGCACCCATTAAATACGGGCGGAACTTCTCAATTGCAAATACAATGCAAGGAGCTCTTTCTCCGTAACGGTATAGCTGACTTGGGCACTATTCATGGTCTTACTAGCATAGTAGACTGGATGAAATTTTTTGCTGATGCGTTGCCCCAAAATAGCCCCAACTGATACGTCACTTGCATCACACATGAGTTCAAAAGGGACACTCTAATTTGGAGCAGTGATGATGGGAGTAGCTGCCTACTTGAACTTCAGAAATTCAAAAGTTGTCATGCAATCATCATTGTAAATTAAACTTAGCATCCTTCTCAAGAAGCTTGCACAATGGGTTCACCACCTTAGAGAAATCTTTGATGAAACGCCCGTAAAACCCCGCGTGGCCTAAGAAACTCCGTACACCCTTCACCGAAGTTGAAGGTGGAAGTTAATAAATCACCTCAATTTTTGCCTTGTCAACTTCAATTCCATTCTTTTATATTTTGTGGCCAAGGACAATGCCTCCTCGACTATGAAATGGCATTTCTCCCAATTAAGCACCAAATTTGTTTCTTCACATCTAGCCAACACTTTATCCAAATTTTCAAGACAATCATCAAAAGAATCTCCAACCACCGAGAAGTCATCCATGAACACTTTAAGGTAGTCCTCCACCATGTCAGTGAAGATAGCCATCATACACCTTTGAAAAGTCGCTGGTGAATTGCACAAACCGAATGGCATCCACTTGAAGGCAAAATTACCATAGGGACATATAAAGGTTATTTTCTCTTGATCTTTCGGGGCAATAAGAATTTGGTTGTAGCCGAATACCCATCAAGAATGCAATAAAAATCAAGTCCGGCCAATCTATTGAGCATTTGGTCTAAGAAAGGAAGTGGAAAGTTATCCTTCCTTGTAACTTTGTTGAGCTTGCGATAGTCCATACACACCCTCCATCCGGTCACCGTTCTTGTTGGAATCAACTCATTCTTGTCATTGGTGACCACCGTCATGCCCCCTTTCTTTGGGACACATTGAACCGGAGAAGTCCACGAACTATCAGAGATGGGGTGGACCACCCCAACATCCAACCACTTGATAATATCCTTCTTGACGACTTCTTGCATAGCCTCATTGAGTCTCTTTTGATGTTCTATAGATGGTTTGGCGCCATCCTCCAACTTGATCTTATGCATGAAAAAGGCGGGGCTTATCCCCCGAATATCCGCCAATGTCCACCCAATAGCCTTCTTCCTCTTGTGTAGCACCGCCAATATGGAATCTACCTGCATATTAGTCAAAAAAAAGGAAAAAATAACCGGTAACCAAGAACCAAGAACCAAGAAATTCATACCGAAGATATGGAGGCAATGGCTTTAACTCTAAGGTAGGAGGCTCTTCAATAGAAGGCTTTGTAGGAGTTGTCCTATTTTCAAGATCCAAAGATAATTTCCGGTGTACATAGTTGTACGCCCCTATTCCTTGCGAAGAATTCACACATTCCATGAAGTCATCCATCTTGTCATCATGAATGTTGAGCAAGACGACCTCTAACATATCACCAACATTGATTGTAGAACTTGTGTCATCAATAATAACATCGGTCACCAAGTCCACAAACGAACACGCCTCATTGCTATTTTGTTACCACATGGACTTACACACATGGAAACCACTTTGTCATCACCAACCCGGAATGTAAGTTCTCCAGCTTCAGCATCACAAAGAGCCTTCCCCGTAGCAAGGAAAGGTTTTCCAAGAATAATCGGCACCTCATAATCAACTTCACAATCTAGAATGACAAAATCCGCCGGGAGAATGAATTTATCAACATGAACCAAGACATCTTCAATCACTCCCAAGGGTCTCTTCATAGTACGATCGACCATTTGCAATCTCATAGAGGTGGGTCTTGGTTGCCCAATCCCCAAAGTCTTGAAAAACGAATAGGGCATCAAATTGATACTTTCCCCAAGATCACAAAGAGCTTTAACAAACTTGGCACTTCCAATTGTACAAGGAATCGTGAAAGCACGGGGATACTCCAACTTAGGAGTCATTGAATGCACAATTGTGCTCACTTGATGAGTGACTTTGATCATTTCAATATTCATTGACCACTTCTTTGTCACGAGATCCTTCATGAACTTTGCATATCTGGGCATTTTCTCCAAAGCTTCAACTAATGACACATTGACTGAGAGACTCTTCATCATTTGAATAAACTTCTTAAATTGGTTTTTACCATTTTGCTTGGCAAGTCTTTGAGTGTATGGAGGTGGAGGTTTAGGCAATGGTGCCTTAGCCTTTTGCACTACCGGCTCTGGTATGTCAACAATATGATTCCTAGACGGGTTTACCTCCTCTTGAGTCTCTTCCACACTATCATCAATATCAATACAGACTTCATCGTTAGGTTGCACCTCATTGCTCGTGATCTCTTTTTTTTTTGCACCACTTGCTCATCATCCACAAGTTGCCTTTGACTTGAGGTGGGTGCATTTCCACCTCTTCTACTTCTTTTAGTAATGGCCATGGCATGCCCCATGTTGTTTTCTCTCTTTGGCTTTACTACCGTGTCACTTTGTAGTGCCCCCTTAGGACAAGAATTTAGAGCTTGAGAGATTTGCCTTTGAGCTTCTAATTTGAGGATTGATATGGTGTGTGAGGCAAGTTGAGCATCCGAATCAGCATTCTTTTTTATCATTTGCTTGAACATGTTTTCAATACGCCACATCTCATTGTTTGAAGAACTTGAACCATGGGAAGGATAAGGAGGCAGGTTGTTCGGTTGTTGATACATTGTAGGCCTTTGAAAGCCCGACCCTCGGTTGCCTTGATTGTTGTTCCATCCTCCTTGATTGTTACCCCTCCAATTTCCTTGATTATTTCCACTCCAATTTCCTTGATTATTTTTATGCCAATTCCCTTGATTGTTTCCACCACTCCAATTTTCTTGGTTGTTAGAATTCTAATTGCCTTGATTGTTTGAGGTCGCTATTGTTGTTGGTTTGGGCTTTGGAAGTTGTTTCTTTGCCCTTGAAAGTTGTTCACATATTGCACCTCCTCTTCTTGTTCATTATAAAAATCATCTTGATCAAAACCACTATCTTCTTGCACATAATTCTCCACTCGATTTTGCACTTGTGGAACTTTAGTCTTCCTCTTGTTCACCATCATGTTCACTCCTCCATGGCATTGACTTGCTTGGGATTTTGCATTTGATTTAGTTGGGCCTTTGTTAGTTGCGTCATGATGGTTGTCAACTCGGATATGGCTTGCCTATGGTCTTGTAATTCTTTGTGAAGGTGAATCATGTTTGGATCACCTTGTGGAACATTTGCCCGTGATTTCCAAGCCGATGACGTTTCCGCCATCTCATCCAAAATCTCACACGCCTCTGCATAAGTCGTAGTCATGAAATTCCAACCGGCAAGTTGATTCACTATACATTGGTTGGTTGTGTTAATCTCACGATAGAAAGTTTGTTGAATCATGTGCTCCGTCATATCGTTGTTGGGACATTCCTTAACCATTGTTCTATAATGTTCTCATATCTCGTGTAGTGGTTCATCCGGATCTTGCTTGCAAAATCTCATCTCGCAGTGTAGCCATGTGCCTCGGAGAGAAGAATTTAGAAATAAACTGTTCTGCCAACTCATCTCAAGTGTGAATGGAATGGTTCGGTAATCGTTCCAACCAATCTAAAGATTTCTCCCGTAGAGGGAAGGGAAAAAGCATTAGCCTTGATGCATCCTCAGAGATATTTTTTTTTTGCTCCCACCGACAAGTGTCCACAAGCCCTTCAAATATTTGTACGCATGTTGAGTTGGAGCACTGGTGAAGAAACCCCGTTGCTCAAGCAAAGTGAGCATCACATTGGTGATTTGAAAGTTGCCCACCCTAATACGGGGAGGGATTATTGCACTTGCATATCCTTCATTGGGTAATATCTAGTGTGGAGCCACTCGTGGTGGAGGTGGGGTGGAGCAGGAACATTGTCATGAGGCACTCAGCCTCTTATATTGGCTTGAGGTTCAAGAGGAACCTCATCAACTTGCTCATCCTCGATGTCCACATCCCCCAAAGGTAAATTTCTGAGCTCATTGTTTGCCATGGTTGTACCTACGATTTCTCAAACAAGTTATTAACACGGAAGGAAAAGAAGAAATTCCAAAAATACACCCAAATATATAGCTAACACCATTTTAACTCCCCGGCAAAAAATTGATGACGTCCACAACACACCTCTATTAGCGATATGATACGGTTGTATGCAATAATAGTACACAACAAGGTACTAATTTCCATTTCTACTATTACTCTAATGAATGCAAGCTAAAGAAAATAGATTATAGATAAATATTTTGTAGATTTTTCCAATTGGATTAAAGGCCTAGCTAGGGTTGTGACCACAACCTAAGTGTTTACCTATTGGGATAAAGATTTTTATACTTGTTTTGTTAATTGGGGTGTATTATACCTCTCAACTCCACGTTACCCATTCAATACCTCTCGGGCAGAGAGTGATTTTGTCCAATTTGGCTTTCTCAAGTCCAAATGGGCATCAACCAAGACAGTTGATAAGAGCTCAAGTCGGGTTCTTACTGTCTCTAGTTTGAACCCTTTAATTAGGTTAATCAATCTCTCAATTAACCCAACTCCTTGTTAGCTAAGTTATCCTAGACGAGATCCCTCTTTCTCAAGTAGAGACTAAGTCAAACAGGCATGAATCAATGTTTGCAACCATTAATTCTAAAATTGAAGCATGAACTAAGCTAAATAATTAACACCCAATCATAAACAAGTATAAATTAAGAAGAATTAACTCAAATAGCTGCCACCTAATATCTTAAACTATAAATAGCCAGTGGATGTATAAATATGTACAATACATGTACATTATATGTATAACTGTGTATAATCAATGTATAATTTATGTATACCGGCTAGAAAAAATAAATATTGAATCTGACTGGCTATATGTGTAACAATCCCTAAAATTAATCAACCATAAGGTTTACACACTAGGGTTGGGTCACAACCCTCGTAAAAATCTTAGCTACTCATAATGGGATTTGAAGAAATAAAGATGAAAAGCTAATTAAACTCATAATGGAAGATTAAAATGATGAAACTAATGTTAAAATAACTCAAATAAGCTAAAACTTCCTAAAATAGCAAAGAGAAACGGCTACAACAACTTTGTATGTTCAAACTTAACCTAATTTTCTGAAACACGTCTATTTATACAGGGCCAAAAATCGCGAACAAAAATACCCCTAGGGAGGTTCTGCGGCTGCACAATTCTATGTGCGATCCGCATATTTCTTCAATTGGCAGGAAGGTGAGTTCTGCGACCACGAGGCAATGTTCTGCGGCTGCACAATTCTTGTGCGGTCCGCACTTCACAAAGGCTCTTGGACTTAAGCCCAGTTCTGCGGTAGCACAATTCATGTGCAGTCTGCATATTGCTGAAAGTTCTGTTAGATTTTTCTTCTCTGTTTGCGGCCGCAGATGGAATTCTGCAGTCTGCAATTTCTTCTGCGGCAGCAGAATTCCTTCTGCGGACCGCACATTTGTGCTTCTACGTCCTTTATTGCCTTGTGCTTCGAAACACTCTTTTTGAGTCGGATTTCATCGCGGGAGACCAAACTTTCAGCAATCCTGCAATTTGCATAATTTTATTAGTTTCGGGAACACAATTCAATACTTTCGGACTAAAACAAAATCTAAAAGGTGATAATAAGCAGTCAAAATCTCCACTTATCAACTACGTCGTTTCTGATGGGCCCATAAAATTTTACGCGATTAACTCGCCCAAATTTGTCAGAATAGCATGGACATTAGTACCCGAAAAATCAAAAATCATGATGAATTCTCTTTTTATGGCCCTAAAATGCCAACAAAAGAAGAACAATCATGGAGAAGCAAGACTATTGTTCATTTGATTGTTTATGATGGGCCTATAAAATTTTAGGCGATTGGCTGCCGGTCACCCGAATTCATGAAGATCGTGTGGAAATAAGCACACGAAAAATTAGAAGTCATGCTGAATTCCTGTTTTATGGCCCTAATACGCCAAAAAGCAAGGAACGATCACGGAGAAGCAATTACTATGGTTCATTAGGTCGTTTCTGATGGGACCACAAAATGTTATGCGATTCGGGGCTGGACGCCCAAATTTATGAAGATGATATGGATATTAGCACATGAAAAATCAGAAATCATGTTGAATTCCTATATTATAGCCCTAAAAGTATTAAAAAAAAAGAAGGAGAAACGGTCATGGAAAAATAGTGACCATTGTTCATTAGGTAATTTTGGATGGGCCAACAAAATTTTAGGTGATTTGGGATTGCCAGCCTGAATACATGAAGATGATATGGACATTAGCACACTAAAAATTGAAAATCAAGCTGAATTCTCAGTTTATGGCCCTAAATTACCAAAAAATAAGGAATGGTCATGGAGAAGCGATAACTATTATTCATTAGGTTATTTCTGATGGGTCAAAAATTTTAGGCGATTCGCGAAGGTCGTGCAGATTCACGAAGATGGCATGGACATTAGCACAGGAAAAAATTCAAAATCATGTTAAATTCCTATTTATGGCCCTAAAATGCCAAAAAACCGAGGAATGATCATGGAGAAGTAATGACTATTATTCATTAGGTTATATTAACGTTTTAGGTGATTCAGGACTGGTCGCCTGAATTCATGAAGATTGCGTGAATATAAGCACACGAATCGTCATCTGCATGAATCCATAGATACGAATCGCCTAAAATTTTGCGGGATAAAAAAAAAGACCTAATAAACAATAGTCATGACTTCTGCATGATCGTTCCTCATTTTTTGATATGTTAGGGACAAAAAACTGGAATTCTGGCCGAGTTCCAAATTTTCATGTGCTATCCACCACCATCTGTCTGAATCCGTGCTATTGGATCCGAATCGCTTAACATTTTGAGTGGCCGTAAAAATGACATAATGAATAATATTCATGGTTTTGGCATGACTGTTCCTCTTTTTTGGTATTTTAGGGCCTAAAAACTGGAGTTCGGTCCGATTTCTAAATTTTTGTGTGCTATAGTCCACGCTATTTGCATGAGTTCAGGCTACTAGATCAGAATCGCCTAAACTTTATGGGGCCATTAAAAATGACCTAATGAACAATAGTCATGGCTTCGGCATGACCGTTTGTCCTTTTTTGCATTTTAGGAAAAAAAGTTAGAATTCGGTCGATTTTCAAATTTTTGTGTGCTATAAGTCTACTGTCCACACCATCAGCATTAATCCGGGCTGCCAGATCCGAATCGTCTAAAATTTTGTAGGGCCATAAAAAATGACCTAATGAACAATAGTCATGCCTTCGACTTGACTGGTCCTCGCTTTTTGGTAGTTTAGAATCAAAACACTAGAATTCGGAAAGATTTTTAAATTTTCGTGTGCTATAGTCCACACAATCTACATGAATCCAGACTATCGAATTCAAATAGCCTAAAATTTTGTTGGGTCAAAAAAATGACCTAATGAACAATAATTATGGCTTCAGAATAACCGCTCCTCGTTTTTGGCATTTTAGGGCCAGAAAACTGGAATTCGGGTCGATTTCCAAATTTTTTATGTTATAGTCCACACCATCTGTATGAATTCGGGCTACCAGATCCGAATCACCTAAAATTTTGCGGGGCCATAAAAAATGACCTAACGAACAATAGTCATGGCTTTGGGATGACCGTTCTTCATTTTTTAGCATTTTACAGCCAACAAACTGAAGTTTGGGCCGATTTCCAAATTTTTGTGTGCTATAGTCTATTCCATCAGGATGAATTCAGGCCACTAAATCTGAATCGCCTAAAATTTTGTTGGGCCATAAAAATGACCTAATGAACAATAGTCATGGCTTCGGCTTGACTGTTTCTCGCTTTTTGGCGGTTTAGGACCAAAAAAGTATAATTCAGACCGATTTTCAAATTTTCCTGTGCTTATAGTCCATGCCATCTGCATGAATCCAAGCTACCGGACTCAAATCGCCTAAAATTTTGCGGGGCCATAAAAAATGACCTAATGAATAATAGTCATGGCTTCAAAATGACTGCTCTTTATTTTTTGAGCATATTAGGGCCAAAAAAATGGAATTCAGGTCTATTTTCAAATTTTTATATATTATAGTCCATGCCATCTGCATAAATCCGGGTTACTGGATCCGGATCATTCTTCATTTTTGGTATTTTTGGGCCAAAAAGCTAGAATTCAGACTGATTTCTAAATTTTCGTGTGCTATAGTCCACGTCATCAGCATGAATCCGAGTCACCAGATCCGAATCGCCTAATATTTTGCGTGGCCATAAAAATGACCTAATGAACAATAGTCATGGTTTTGGCTTGACAGTTCCTCTTTTTTGGCATTTTAGGACCAAAAAATTAAAATTCGGGTCGATTTCCAAATTTTTGTGTGTTATAATCCACGCCATTTGCATGAATTCGGACTACCGGATTCAAATCGCCTAAAATTTTACGGGTCCATCAAAAATGACCTAATAAACAATAGTCATGGATTCAACATGACTGTTCTTCATTTTTTTAGCATTTTATAGCCAAAAAACTGAAATTCAGGCTGATTTCCAAATTTTCATGTGCTATAGTCTACACCATCAAGACCGGGCTACCAATCCGAATCGCCTAAAATTTTGTGGTGCCATAAAAAATGACCTAATGAACAATACCATAGCTTCGGCTTGGCTGTTCCTCGCCTTTTGGCAGTTTAGGACCAGAAAAGTAGAATTCAGACCGATTTCTAAATTTTCGTGTGCTATAGTCCATGCCATTTGCATGAATTCGGGCTACCGGATTCGAATCGCCTAAAATTTTGCGGTTCCATAAAATGACCTAATGAATAATATTCATGGCTACAGAATGATCGCTCCTCGATTTTTGGCATTTTAGGGCCAAAAAACTGGAATACGGGCCGATTTTTAAATTTTTGTGTGTTGTAGTCCTCGCCATATGCATGAATTCGGGCTACCGGATCCGAACCGCCTAAAATTTTTTGGGGTCACAAAAAATGACCTAATAAATAATGGCCATGACTTCGGCATGACCGTTCCTCATTTGTTTGCATTTTAGGGTTAAAAAACTAGAATTCGGGCTGATTTCAAAATTTTGATATGCTATTGTCCATGTCATCAGCATGAATCTGGACTACAAGATCTGAATCACCTAAAATTTTGGGTGGCCATAAAAATGACCTAATGGACAATAGTCATGATTTAGGCTTGATTGTTCTTCTTTTTTGGCATTTTAGGACTAAAAAATTGAAATTCGGGCCGATTTTCAAATTTTTGTGTGTTATATAGTCCACGCCATCTGCACGAATTTGGGCTACCGATCCAAATCGCCTAAAATTTTGTGTGACCATAAAAATAACCTAATAAACAATAGTCATGGCTTCGGCATGACCGTTTCACGTTTTTTAGAATTTTAGGACCAGAAAATTGTAATTCGAGCCGATTTCCAAATTTTACCGTGCTATCGTCCATGCCATATGTATGAAACGAGCTACCGGATCCTGAATCGATTAAAATTTTTTGGGGCCGCAAAAATTAACCTAATGAACAATACTTATGGCTTCGACATGACCGTTCTTTGGTATCTTAGGACCAAAAAACTAGAATTCGTGCCGATTTCTAAATTTTTGTATGCTATAGTCTACGCCATCTGCATTAATCCGACAACCGGATCCGAATTACCTAAAATTTTCCAAGGCCATCAAAATGATATAATGAACAGTAGTCATGGTTTCGCATGGCCGTTACTCATTTTTTGGCATTTTAGGGCAAAAAATTTGAAATTTGGGTCGATTTTCAAATTCTCGTATGCTATAGTGCACGCCATCTGCATGAATCTGGGTTACCAGATCTGAATCGCAGAAACTTTTATGAGGCCATAAAAAGTGACCTAATGAACAATAGTCACGCCTTTTGCATGGGTCGGGCCACCGGAATCAAATCGCCTAAAATTTTGCCGAACCATCAAAAACGACCTAAGGAACAATTACACCGCCTCGCCATGACCGTTACTTGCTTTTTGACATTATGTAACCATAAAATTGGAATTTCACCGATTTGTAAATTTTTATGTGCTATAGACCACACCTTCTGCATGGACCCAGGCCATCGACCCGAATCATATAAAATTTTGGCGGCCCATAAATAACAACCTAAGAAACAATAGTCACCGTCTCGCCATGAACATTACTCATTTTTTGGCATTTTAGGGCCAAAAAACAGAAATTCCGTCTAATGCCAAAAAACTGGCATTACCCATGCCTTCTGCATGGGCCCGGGCCACAGGACGCGGATCGCCTAAAATTTTTTGGCCCATCAAAAACGGAAAAAGGAAAAATAGTCTTACTCATTTTTTTAGTACTTTAGGGCCATAAAATTGGAATTCGGTCTGATTCCCTGATTTTTATATGCTATAGCCCACGACTTCTGCATGGGACCGTGCCACTTGACTCCGATCGCCTAAATTTTTCCTATCCATCAAAAAACTCTAAGGAACAATAGTCACCATCTCCCCATAATTGTTACTCGTTTTTTGGCGTTTCTTGTGCTATAGCCCACGCCTTCTGCATGGATCCGAGCCGCTGGACCCGAATCGCCTAAAAATTTGTCAGTCTGTCAATAACGACTTGAGTAACAGTAGTCACTACCTCGCCACGACGGTTACTCGCTTTTGGTGTTTTAGGGCCATAAAACTGGAATTTTGCTCGAGTTCAAAATTTTCATGTGCTATAGTCCACGTCTTCTGCATGGGCCCGGGCCACCAGTTCGGATGGCCTAAAAATTTGCCGTCCTATCAAAAACGACCCGAGGAACAATAGTTAGCGCCTCGCCATGACCGTTACTCATTTTTTGGCATTTTAGGGCTATAAAACTTGAATTTTGCTCGATTCCCAATTTTTTATGTGCTATTGTCCACACCTTCTGTATAGGCCCGGGTCGCCGGACTTGGTTCACCTAAAATTTTACCGGCCCATCAATAACGACCTATAGAACAATAGTAACACCTCTCCATGACCGTTACTCCTTTTTTGATGTTTTGGGACATAAAACTTGTATTCCGCCCGATTTTCAGATTTTTGTGTGTTATAGACCACGCCTTCTGCATGGGCTCGTGCCACCAGACCCGGATCGCCTTAAATGTTGCCAGCCCATAAACAACGACCTAGGAAACAATAGTCACTGCTTCGCCATGACTGTTACTCATTTTTTGTTGGCTTTTTTGGACCATAAAAATGCCCAATTTCTAAATTTTCTTGTGCTATAGCACACGCCTTCTATATGGACTTAGGCCACATGACCTGGATCGCCAAAACTATTGCCTTCCCATCAAGAAAAACCTAAGGAACAATAGTTACCACCTGGCCATAACTATTACTCAGTTTTTAGTGTTTTAAGGCCATTAAACTAGAATTCTGTCCGATTTCCAGATTTTTGTGTACTATAGCCCACGTCTTCTGCATGGGCTTGGATCACCGGACTCGTATCGCCTAAAATTTTTACGGTCCATAAATAACGACCTAAGGAATAATAGGCACCTCCTCACCACGACTGTTACTTGCTTTTTGATGTTTTAGGGCTACAAATCTCGAATTTTCTTTGATTTTTAGATTTTCGTGTGCTATAGCCCGCCCCTTCTGCATGGGCTTGAGCCACCAGACCCGGATCGCCTAAAATTTTGCCGTCTTATAAAAATCGGACTAAAGAACAATATTCACCCCCTCGCCATTACCGTTACTCATTTTTTGGCATTTTAGGGCCATAAAATTTGAATTGCACCCGATTCCCAAATTTTCATGTGTATAGCCCACGCTTTCTGCATAGGCTGGGCCACCAAACCTGGATCGCCTAAAATTTTGTCGGTCCAACAATGACCTATGGAATAATAGTACCGTCGTGCCACTACCGTTACTCGCTTTTTGGTGTTTTGGGCCATAAAACTTGAATTCCACCCGATTTCTAGATTTTCGTGTGTTATAGCCCACGCCTTCTGCATGGGCCTGGGCCAACAGACCCGTTGCCTAAAATTATGCTGGCCCATCAAAAATAATCTAAGGAACAATAGTCACTATCTCGCCATGACCTTTACTCATTTTTTTGGCGTTTTAGGGCCATAAAATTTGAACTCCGGCCGATTTCTAGATTTTCTTGTGCTATAAACCACACCTATTGCATGGGCCCCGACCATGGGACCAGGATCGCATAAAAAAAATTTTGCCAGTCAGAATTACCTAAGGAACAATAGTCACCACCTCACTATGACCGTTACTTATTTTTTGGATTTTTAGGGTCATAAAACTGAAATTTTGTCCGATTCTCAGTTTTTCGTGTTCTATTGTCCACGCCTTCTGCATGAGACCGGGCCACCAGACCTGAATCGCCTAAAATTTTGCAATCATATTAAAAATGAACTAAGGAACAATAGTCAGTGTCTCGTCATAACCGTTACTCTTTTTTTCCATTTTAGGGCTATAAAACTTGAAATCCGCTCTATTCCCAAATTTTCATGAGTTGTCCACTCCTTCTGCATGGCACGGGACACCAGACCTGGGTCACCTAAAATTTTGTCGGCCTATCAATAACGATCTACGGAATAATAATACCGCCTCACTACGAACATTACTCGCTTTTTGGTGTTTTGGGCCATAAAACTTGAATTCCGCCCGATTTTCAAATTTTCGTGAGCTATAGCCCGCGCATTCTGCATAGGCCCGGGCCACCGGACCCAAATCGCCAAAAATTATGTCGGCCCATCCATAATGACCCAAGGAACGATAGTCACCGCCTCTCCATGACTGTTACTCATTTTTTGGCGCTTTAGGGTCATAAATTTTGAATTCTACCGGATTCCCAGATTTACATGTGCTAGCCCACGCCTTCTACATGGGCCCAGGCCACCGGGATGGATCACTTAAAATTTTGCTGACCCACAAAAAAAGACCTATGGAACAATAGTGATAGCCTCTCCATAACTGTTACTCATTTTCTTGGCGTTTTAGGGCCATAAAACTTGAATTCTACCGGATTCTCGGATTTACGTGTGCTATAGCCCATGCCTTTTGCATTGGCCCAAGCCACCAGGCCAGATCGCCTAAGGTTTCGCGGGCCCATCAAAAATAACATAAGGAATAATAGTCACCGCCTCTTCATGACTGTTACTCGTTTCATGGTGTTATAGGACCAGAAAATTGAAATCTTGCCGGATTCCCAGATTTACGTATGATATAGCACACGTCTTCTGCATGGGCCCAGGCCACCTGGCCGGATCACCTAATGTTTGGCCAGCTCATAAAAAATGACCTAAGAAATAATAATCACCGCCTCTCCATGACTGTTACTCGTTTTATGACATTTTTGGGCCATAAAATTGGAATGCCGCCTTATTCCCAAATTTTCGTGTGCTATAGCACACTCCTTCTGCATTGACCCGCTGCTTCTGATTTGGATAGCCTAGAAATTTGCCGACCCATAAATAATGACCTTAGGAACAAAAGTCACCGCCTCGCCATGACCGCTACTCATTTTTTGGCGTTTTAGGGCCATAAAACTGAAATTTTGCCTGATTCCCATATTTTCGTGCAATATACCATGACTTTTGCATGGGCGCGGGCGACCAGACCTGGATCGCCTAAAATTTTGTCAGCTCATTAAAAATGACATAAGGAAAAGTAGTCATTGCCTCGCCGTGACCACTATATATATTTTGGCGTTTTAGGGCCATAAAACTAGAATTTCGCCTAATTAGATTTTCTTGTGCTATAGCCCACAACTTCTGCATTGGCCCGGGCCATCGGACATGAATCGGCGAATTTTTTGCCGGCCTATAAAAAACGACCTAAGGAATAATAATCACCGCTTTACCATGACCACCACTCGTTTTATTGCGTTTTAGAGCTATAAAACTGGAATTCCGCTCGATTCTCAAATTTTCGTGTGCTATAGCCCACGCCTTCTGCATGGGCCTTGAACACCGGAGCTGGATAGCCTAAAATTTTGTCGGCCTATAAAAAACAACCTAAGGAACAACAGTCACTGCCTCGCCATGACCGTTACTCATTTTTTGGCATTTGAGGGCCATAAAATTGGATTTTCGCCCGATTCGCAGATTATCGTGTGCTATAGCTCACATCTTCTGCATGAGTCCTGGCCACCTGACTCGGATCACCTAAAATTATGCTGGACCATAAAAAATGACCTAAGGAACAATAGTCACTACCTCGTCATGATCATTACTCGTTTTTTAGCGTTTTAGGACCATAAAATTTGAATTCCGCCTGATTCTCAGATTTTCTTGTGCCATAGCCCACGTCTTCTGCATGGGCCTCGTCTACGGGACCCGGGTCGCCTAAAATTTTGTCTTCCTATCAAAAACGACCTATGGAACAATAGTCGCCACCTCTCCATGACCGTTACTCATATTTTGGCATTTTGGGGCCCTAAAACTTGAATTCTGCCTGATTCCAAATTTTTGTGTGCTAGCCCACGCCTTCTGGATGGGTTCAGGCCACTGGACTTGTATCACCTAAAATTTTGCTTTCCCATAAAAAAGAACCTAAGAAGAAATAGTCACACCTTTCCATGAACATTACTCATTTTTGGCATTTTGGGGTTATAAAATAGGAATTCCGCCCGATTCTCAGATTTGCTTATGCTATAATAGGCCACGCCTTCTGCATGGGCCCGGGCCACCGGACCTGGATAGACTAATATTTTGCAGGCCCATCAAAAAGTTCTATGGAACAATAATCACCGCTTCGCCATGAGCGTTGCTCGTCTTTTGGCTTTTTATGGCCATAAAATGGGAATTCTGCCTGATTTCCAGACTTTCGTGTGCTAAATCTCACGCCTTCTGCATCGGCCCAGGCCACCGCATTCGGATGGCCTAATATTTTACCGGCCCATCAAAAAAGACCTAAGGAACAATAGCCACCACTTCGCCATGACCGTTACTCATTTTTTGGCGTTTTAGGGCCATAAAATTAGAATTCCGCTCCTTTCCCAGATTTGTTTTTCTATAGCCCACGCCTTTTGCATGGGTCCAGGCCACCAGACCCGGATCGCCTTAAATTTTACCGCCTCATCAAAAATGATCTAAGGAACAATAGTCACCGCCTAGCCATGACTGTTACTTATTTTTTGGCTTTTTAGACCATAAAAATGGAATTCCTCCCGATTTTTAAATTTCTTGTGCTATAGCACATGCCTTCTATATAGACTTAGGCCACATGACTCAGATCGCAAAAATTTTTCCTGCCCATAAAAAAAACTAAGGAATCGTCCTAAAAATTTTTTGATGCATAAATAACGACCTAAGGAATAATAGTCACCGCCTTGCTACGACTGTTACTCACTTTTTGGTGTTTTAGGGCCATAAAACTTGAATTTCGCTTGATTTTTAGATTTTCGTGTGCTATAGCTCACGCCTTCTGCATGGGCCTGGGCCACCAGAATCAGATCACCTAAATTTTGCCGTCCTATAAAAACAGACCTAAGGAACAATATTCACCGCCTTGCCATTATCATTACTCATTTTTTGACATTTTAGGGCCATAAAACTTGAATTGTGCTTGATTCCCAAATTTTCATGTGCTATAGCTCACGCCTTCTACATAGGCCCGGGCCACCGGACCTGGATCGCCTAAAATTTTGGCGGTCCATCAATGACCTATAGAATAATAGTACTGTTGTGCCACGACCATTACTCGCTTTTTGGTGTTTTGGGCCATAAAACTTGAATTTCGTCCGATTTTCAGATTTTCATGTGCTATAGTCACGCCTTCTGCACGGGCCCGGGCCAACGGACCCAGATTGCCTAAAATTATGTTGGCCCATCAAAAATGAGCTAAGGAACAATGGTCACGATGACCTTTACTCGTTTTTTAGTGTTTTAGGGTCATAAAATTTGAGTTCCGCCCAATTTCCAGATTTTCTTGTGTTATAGCCCACAACTATTGCATGGGCACCGGCCATGGGACACGGATTGCCTAAAATTTTTCTGTCAGTCAAAACTATCTAAGGAACAATAGTCACCGCCTCACCATGACCATTACTTGTTTATTGGCTTTTTAGGGCCATAAAACTGAAATTTCATCTGATTCTCAGATTTTCGTGTGCTTTATATAGCCCACGCCTTCAGCATGGGCCCCGGTCACCAGACTGGAATCGCCTAAAATTTTGCCATCCTATCAAAAATGAACTAAGAAACAATAGTCAGCGCCTCGCCATGACCGTTACTCTTTTTTTTTTTTTTTTTTGCATTTTAGGGCTATAAGTTTCGCTCGATTCCCAACTTTTCATGTGCTATAGCCCACTCCTTTTGCATAGGCACGGGCCACCAGACCTGGATCGCCTAAAATTTTGTCGGCTCATCAATAACGATCTTCGGAATAATAGTACCTCCTCGGCACGACCATTACTCGCTTTTTGGTGTTTTAGGCCATAAAACTTGAATTATGCTTGATTTCCAAATTTTCGTGAGCTATATCCCGTGCCTTCTGCATGGGCCCGAGCCATCGGACGCAGATTGCCAACAATTATGACGGCTTATAATAAATGACCTAAGGAACAATAGCCACCGCCTCTCCATGAGTGTTACTCATTTTTCACGTTTTAGGGTCATAAAACTTGAATTCCATAGGATTCCCAGATGTACATGTGCTAGCCCACACCTTCTACATAGGCCTTGGCCACCTGGACGGATTGCCTAAATTTTGCCGGCCCATCAAAAATGACCTAAGGAACAATAGTATCGACTCTCTAGAACTGCTATTCGTTTTTTGGCGTTTTAGGGCCATAAAACTGGAATTCTACCGAATTCCCAAATTTAAGTGTGTGATAGCCCATGTCTTCTGCATGGGCCCAGGCCACCGGGCCGGATCGCCTAAAGTTTGGCCGGCCCATCAAAAATGACATGAGGAACCATAGTCACCGCCTCTTCATGACTGTTACTCGTTTAATGGCATTTTAGGGCCATAAAATTGAAATTCTGCCGGATTCCCAGATTTACGTGTGTTATAGCCCACGCCTTCTGCATGGGCCCAGGCCACCTGGACGGATCACCTAAAGCTTGGCCGGCCCATCAAAGATGATCTAAGAAACAATAGTCACCGTTTATCCATGGCTGTTACTAGTTTTATGGCATTTTTGAGCCATAAAAATAGAACTCCGTCTGATTCCCAGATTTCTATGTGCTATAGTCCATTTCTTCTGCATTGGCCCACTGCATCGGATCCGGATGACCTAAAATTTTGCCGACCCAAATAAAATGACCTAAGGAACAAAAGTCACCACCTTGCCATGACCGTTACTCCTTTTTTTTTTTAGCATTTTAGGGCCATAAAACTGCAATTTTGCCTGATTCCTAGATTTTCGTGCGATATAGCCCACGTCTTCTGCATGAGCGCAGGCGACCAAACTTGGATCGCCTAAAATTTTGTCGGCCCATTAAAAACAACCTAAAGATCAATAGTCACTGCCTCGCCGTGACCGCTATACATATTTTGGTGTTTTATGGTCATAAAACTAGAATTTCGCCTGATTAGATTTTCTTGTGCTATAGCCCACAACTTCTGCATTGGCTCCAGCCACCGGACACGAATCAGCTAAAATTTTGCCGGCCCATCAAAAACGACCTAAGGAAAAATAATCACCGCTTTAACATGACCGTTACTCATTTTGTTTTTGCGTTTTAGAGCCATCAAACTGCAATTTCACCTGATTCTCAAATTTTCGTGTGCTATATAACCCACGCCTTCTGCATGGGCCGGGAACACTGGACCAGAATAGCCTAAAATTTTGTTCGCCCATCAAAAACGACCTTAGGAACAATAGTCACCATTCCACCATGACCGTTACTCAGTTTTTGGCGTTTTAGGGCCATAAAATTAGATTTTTGCCCGATCCGTAGATTATCGTATGCTATAGCCCACATCTTCTGCATGAACCCTGGCCATCGGACCCGGATCATCTAAAATTATATTGGCCCATAAAAAATGACCTAAAGAACAAATGTCACTACCTCTATATGACCGTTACTCGTTTTTTGGCGTTTTAGGGCCATTAAATTTTAATTTTGCCCGATTCTCAGATTTTCTTGTGCCATAGTCCACGCCTTCTGCATGTCCCTTGGCACAGGACCTAGATCGCCTAAATTTTGTCATCCTATCAAAAACGACCTATGGAACAATAGTCACCGCCTCGCCATGACCGTTACTCATTTTTGACGTTCTAGGGCCATAAAACTGGAAATTTGCCCGATTTTCAGATTTCCATGTGATATAGCCTGCGGCTTCTGGATGAGCCCGCGCCACCGCACCCGGATGGCCAAATATCTTGCCTGTCCATAAAAAATGACCTAAGGAACACTTGTCACTGCCTCGCCATGAATGCTATTCACATTTTGTAATTTTAGGGACATAAAACTGGATTTTTGCCTGAATCCCAGATTTTCGTGTATTATAGCCCACACCTTCTGCATCAGTTTTGACCAATAGACCTGTATTGCCTAAAATTTTGCCTGCCCATCAAAATGAATCTAAGAAAAAATAGTCACCCCTCTTCATGACCATTACTCATTTTTGGCATTTTGGGGCTATATAATAGGAATTCCACCCGATTCCTAAATTTTCGTATGCTATAATCCGCCACGCCTTCTGCATGTGCCCGGGCAACCGGAACTGGTTAGCCTAAAATTTTGCAGGCCCATCAAAAATTCCTAAAGAACAAGACTCACCACCTCTCCATGATCGTTACTCATCTTTTGGCCTTTTAGGACCATAAAACACGAATTCTGCCCGATTTTCAAATTTTCGTGTGCTATATCTGACGCCTTATGCATGGGCCCGGGCCATCGCACCCGTGTAGCCTTAAATTTTTGCCAGCCTATCGAAAAAGACCTAAGGAACAATAGCCATTACTTCTCCATGATCGCTACTCATTTTTTGGCGTTGTAGGGCCATAAAATTAGAATTTCGCTTGTTTCCCAGATTTCGTGTGCTATAGCAACATCCTACATGGGCTTGGGCCAGAAGACCCCGATTACCTATAATTTTTCTAGCCCATAAAAAACTCACTAAGGAAAAATAGTCACCGCCTCGCTAGGACCGTTATTCATGCTTTGGCGTTTTAGGGCCAGTAACTAAAATTCTGTCCGATTTCTAGATTTTGTTGTGTTATAGCCCACTTCTTCTGCATAGGCCCGGGCCACCGCACCCGGATGACCTATCATTGTGCCGGCCTACAAAATGATATAAGGAACAATAGTCACCGCTTCGCCCTGATTGTTACTTATTTTTTGGCATTTGATGGTCATAAAACTCGAATTCTGTGCGATTCCAAGATTATGTGTCATAACCCATGCCTTCTACATAGGCACGAGCCACCGTACCCGAATCGCCTAAATTTTGTCGAACAATCAAAAACGACCTAAGGAACAATAGTCACCGCCTCTCCATGACCATTACTTATTTTTGGAGTTTTAGGGCATTAACTGAAATTCCGCCCGATTCTCATGTGTTATAGCCCACGCCTTCTGCATAGGCCCGGGCCATCGGACCCGGATCGCCTAAAATTTTACCAGCCCATCAAAAATGACCTGAAGAACAATAGTCACCGCCATGCCATGACTATTACTCCTTTTTGGCGTTTTAAGGCCATAAAACTATAATTCTGCTTGATTCTTAAATTTTCGTCCAATATAGACCACGCCTTATGCATGGGGCTGGCCTACCAGATCCGGTCACTTAGAATTATAACAGCCCATCAAAAATGACCTAAGGATCAATAGTCACCACCTCGCCATGAGCGTTACTCTTTTGTTGGCTTTTTAGGGACATAAATTCTGTTCGATTATTAGATGTTCGTGTGCTATAGCCCATGCTTTCTGCATGAGCCCAGGCCATCAGACCCGGATTGCCTAAAATTTTACTGACCCATCAAAAATGACCTAAGGAAAAATAGGAACCACCTTGCCGTGATCGTTACTCGTTATTTTGAGTTTTAGAGCCATACACTACTAGAAATCAGATAAAAAGCGACCACAAAAAGCGACCAAAGTTGGTCTCTTTTTGTTCAAAAGCGACCAAAAAGCGACCAAACAGGCCTGGTCACAATTCAGGTGGTCACTTTACTTTTGCGACCAAAAAGCGACCAAAGACAAAAGGACCAAACATTCCGGAAAAACATATTGAGACCAACTTTGGTCGCAAATTAGCGACCAAAACGTTAGTCTCTAAAGCTATTTCTTATTTAATATAATCTGGAAATTTGCGACCAACGTTGGTCGCAACATAATTAATATTTTTATTTTAATTTTGATTAAGCGACCAAAGCTTGTCGCTAAACTGAAGAACAAAAAAATTTAATTTACAGTATGCGACCAACGTTGGTCACTATATTTTCAGATTTTAAAAATCAGGTAGTATAGCAACCAAAGTTGGTCGCTATTCTGAAGAATTTTTTTTTTTGATGTTAAGCGACCAACGTTGGTCGCTATACTTGAACAGTTATAAAATCTGGGATGTCGCTAATTTCCAGAGTAATTTTTTTTTAGTGAAAAGCGACCAACTTGAGACCAACGTTGGTCGCTTTTCTTGGTTCATTTTTTCAGAAACTGCCTGTTTTGGCAGCTACACCACCTGCCAGCTTACCAAAATCCTAAACAGGCATTTTATGCCATAACGGACAACAAGAACGACGACAACAACATCAACAACAACAAACCAAATTCGTTTATGGCATTTTATGCCATAAAACAACAACAACAACGATAACAACAACAACAATAAACAACAACAACAACAACAACGACAACAACAACAACAACAACAACAATAAACAACAACAACAACAACAACAACAACAACAACAACATTAAACAACAACATTAAACAACAACAACAACAACATTAAAAATAACAAAGTATAAAGTTCAATAGAACTTATACATAAGCTAACCAAAATAAGTTAAATGTTATTACAATTTAAGGATTATTATTTTCTACATCATTAGTGTCATCGTCCGATGAAGTGTCATCACCAAGATGGTATGGATAAGGGTGTAGTTGTGTAGAACCGGAGGGATGATAACGAGGAGGATGGGAGGAAGTAGCACGGGGAAGGCGAGCCTCTGGTGATGACTCACGAGACCGGGGAATCGGAAAAGCACCAGAAGCCAAGAGAAATATGAGCTACTCTTGTATGGCATTATACTGAGCATCTCTAACCTTTTCTCTTTCCTTGGAGGCTTCTAGCTCGGGTGTGAGCTTTGCCACATTCTCCTGCATAGAGGAGAGGCTCTCCCCATCAAGTTGCTCCGCTTGCGCGGAAGTGCCTATTCCTTGCATTCCACACTTATAGCGGTGGAATTTCTTAGTGGGAAGCCCATATACCTTTCCCCATTTTGGACCGCCAGCAGCCTGCGTCCATAGTCTTTCAGCATCCTCGTCCGACGGTTGGATTGGGTCGCCCGATGAAGATGGTGGCTGGCTGCGTATGAATTCTTCAACCTCAGCTATGAAGCGACTCTATAAGAAAAATTACATTGAATTAGTATTTCAAAAGTATAACATAAAAGTAAATCAAAGTACTTAATGAAAATTGAAAACTTACATGTACAGTCGAGGCTCGGCCCTCGACCCACTTTTCTTCATCGGAATCTTTCTTCTTCTTGACAATATGAGTCTCCTTGAATAACTCATCTTGCCTCATCGGACGGCCCAACTTCTTCTCCTGAAAACTCATAAATTTTAGTTAATAAACAAAGTAGACGTTGAAAATTAAAATTAAATTAAGCAATTACGTACCATTTTCCTCTTTATTATACTGAGGCTGATCGCACCTCTAGTGTGCTGGGAGCCTCCCTTCTCAGAAGCACGAGCTTTCTTTCCTTGCTCGCTCTTCTTTAAGAACTCTGCGATTAGCCATTGCCTTTGCAAATCCTCCCATAGATGATCAAGCAACCAGGAGGGCTTCTGGTTCGACTTTCTAGCTCTGGAAAAGCAATGTGACAACCGCTTGCTAGCCTTGAGAGAGAAATTAGCAGCTACATCCGCACTATAGCGGTGTTCCCTTACACACTTGCTTTGTATTTCAAAAGTTAAGTATTTAGATGTAAATATTATAAATATAAATAATTGTACTGCTTAAAAGAACATTTATACCTTAAATTCATTGAAAATTTGCTCCTTAAGTGAGAATGAGAAATCACTCCAAGTCGCATAAGGGCCATCTAATAGCTTTCTGGTGGCTTGGGTGATTATCCTTGTAGAAACATTACTAGGGATGAACCTTTAATGATAAAAAAAAGACACATTAATATCTTAGTAAAACTGTACAAAACAATAAACGTAAAAAATAACAAATAACTCTTACCCGTCACCTTCAGGGACTATGATGANGAAGACCTGTAATAGATGGAGTCCCAGATGAAGATGGCTGCGAGCCCTGTGACTACGACATAGCTGTATGGGCCGCAGGGGGACGTGTCACTGATTGCTGTGACCCGAGTGGCTGCGACCCCAGTGGCTGTGACCCCAGTGGCTGTGACATGGATCGATGCGGTCCATGCGATGCAGATGGCTGAGATCCACGTGGATGTGCGGCAGCTGGACTGTATGTCGGACGTACAATCCTATGGCCCTGTGATGAAAGACCTGGTGTCTGCACGAAGGTGTAGGGCTGGTGATGCTGTGGCAGCTCAGAATAGCCCTGGGGTGGAGGAAAAGACGTAGGCATAGGCAATTCTGAAACGACAGGACAAGTTGGAGTATAATCTTCTACCCTCCTCTTTGGTTTCCTAGCCTTTTCTCGACCCCGAGAACTACTAGAATCATTGTTACCTCGACCCTTTCCTGTCATCTGCATAATATAATACATATTTAGACTGAAAGATATAAAGAAAATAGCTATAAACGAGGAGTTGTTAAAGAAACCAACTATTTAAAGCTCATCGTCGTATAGTTCCTCGTCCGAGAATTCTTCTTCCTCGGTAGTTTGAGCTTCATCGATTGATACTTCTTCCTCGTTTTCTGTAATTCTTACTTCAGAAATATCAACTTCTTCCAGTATGTGTGGGTCAAACCACTTGCATCTAAAGAGTATCAGTTTCTTGTATGGCCAACCTATATATTCTAGTTCAATTATTTCTTTGATCACACCATAATAATCAATATCTCCATC
>MCJB01048634.1:80722-89723 GCA_002018475.1 Nicotiana obtusifolia | reverse complement strand
ACAGTCCCAGTAGTAAACGACCCCACGCTCATCATCGAGCGTGTGCCTCACTTCAATATAGCACTACGATGTGCAAATCCGGGGTTTCGAACCCTTAGGACATCATTTACAATCACTACTCACCTCGAACTGGCTAAATTCCTAGCCCACGATGCCTTTGCCCTTCAAACTGGCCTCCACGTGCGTCGAATCTATCCAAATTCAGAACAATTACGTCACAATATGTTGAGGGAACAAAGCCCACGTGAAAACAATCAATAAATACTAAGAAATCCCAAAATTAGCAAAACCAGAACCCCGGGCCCACTTTTTCGAAATTCAATAATTTTTCACCTCAACGGGTTCCTTATCTTCCCACGAGTTCAACCATACAAGATTTATCGAATTCCGACATCGTTTCGACCTCCAAGTATTAAAATCTAACTCAAGGGTTTTCCACGATTTTCTCCAACTTAAATCACCAATTACATTCTAGAATGGCAATAGGTTTGGGTAATTTGACCAAGATTGAGTTAAGAACACTTACCCCAATATTTCTCTCGAAAATCTTCCAAAAATCCTTCAAGATTTCGCTTCAATCCGAGTTCCCTAGCTGCAATTGTGTTCAAGATGGTCAAAACCCCTTTCTTTAAGAATTTGTTCAAGAAAATCTCTTTTGGATATAGTTTTGAGGTTGATTTGCTGTGATTCTATGGTGTTTGGAGGTGTTTCTCTTTGTGGGTAACGGAAAATGGCTTTTGCATGGCAAATGGGCACTGATTTCTATTTATAAAGGGGCCAAAAATCGAGACAAAAACACCCCTGTTCGGCCATATATGCGATCGCATATTTGTCGCAGAACAGATATGCGGTCCGCATATTTGACGTGGCCACCACAAAAGTGGCCCTAGCCTTCACCGCAATTTCAACATGAAGCATGGTTTGCGGTCCGCATTTCAGGTTTGCGATCGCATTTTCGACCGCATTCTTGACGTTAAATTTTGTTCAGTTTTTTGTTTCAGTTGCGGTCTCAATGTCAGATATGCGGTCCGCATTTCCTACCGCAGTTCTGACATAAACTTTGCCCAGGAACCTACCTGGGTTTGCGATCTCTTGGAGAGATATGCGGTCCGCATTTGAGAAATGCGACCGCATTCTCGACATCTGGTTTTTTGGACTTTCTTTTCCAATGATGAATAAATCCATTTAACCACCCAAAACTCACCCGAGGCCTCTGGAATCTCAACCAAACACGCCAACATACTCCATAACATCATTCAAACTTGTTCCAACCTTCGGAACGCTCAAACAACCTCTCAACGCCCAATTCGAGTCGGATTCAAGCCTAAGGATTTCAAAATCCTCTAAATCACTCTGTTGATCTAAACCCAACCAAACCTTGTCTGAATGACACGAAATTTTGCACGCAATTCCTAAATCACATATCGAAGCTACAGCAACTTTTGAAATCCCATTCCGACCCTCAGATCAAAATCTCACCCTACACCCGGAAATTGCCAAAATGCTAACTTTGCCAATTCAACTTTAATTCTACACCGGACCTCCAAAACTAATTTCAATCCCACTCCTAAGTCATAAATCATCTCCCGAAACTAACCGAACCATGGGAACTCACATCCGAGCCCTCTAACCCAGAAGTCAACATCCGGTTGACTTTCCGGTTTAAACCTTCTTGAAAGAGACTAAATGTTTTGTTTCTTACCAAGTCCACCCCGTACTCAACTACTCGACTTGGTTATGTTAAACTCAGATAACGAAACATAATGAGATAGAAAATGGGGAAGACGGAGCAGTAACCTACGAGACGACTGGCCAGGTCGTCACACCAGTCGACTTCTCTGGTTCTCTAGCTTTTTCTATTATTGACCCTATAGTGGTTGGCCTCTCATTAAAAGTCACCTGTTTCCTCTTTTTAGATTCGACTTCTTCCAGTTGTCTCCCGTTCCTCAACGACACGGCATTAAGGGTCGCCCTAGGATTTGCTTCAGTGTCACTAGGAAGAGCTCCAGCTGGTCTAGTATTTTGAGCACCGGCAAGCTGTCCCATTTGTCACTCCAAATTTCTTACTGTTGTGGTGGGGCTTGATATTCGGTCCTGAACTATTTATTGTCAAGCACCAACTGCTTCAACAATTCATTTGTATTCTCTTCTACCTGTTGAGGTTGCTTCTGAGGTTGATTGAAATTTCCTTGGCGTCTATAATGATTCTGGTTCTGCTGATTTCTACCCCATGAGAAGTTGGGATAATTCCTCCAATTCGGGTTATAAGTGTTCCCATATTGGGCATTCTGATTCATTGGCCCCCTGCTCTGCTGTCCCACATAATATATAGATTCTGGATTCGTGGGGCACATGTCACTCATATGGCTGTCACCACATAGTTCGCAGCAAAAAGACATCTGTTGTACCGGTTGCCTCTGTTGTACCTGTTGCATTGTCATTCTGTTTATCTGGTTTGCCAGTTTTGCCATCTCAGATTTCATGGCCGAGAAGTCATCAAGCTCATCAACCTGGTTGCCTTCTGTTTAATTGCCTTGCGTAAATCGCCATCTCCTTGCCAGTTATGATCATTAGCAGTAAAGTTATTCAGCAAGAGTTGGACTTCGCTATATGGTTTCGCCATGCAACTGCCTCCACAAGCTGAGTAAAGATTTATCTTTGAGGCCTCATCTAACCCATCAACAAAGGTATGTCCCAACACCTCATCAGTCTGACAATGATGCGGACAATCTCTAAGCAGTTTCTTGTATCTTTCCCAGGCTTGACGAAGAGTTTCTCCATCGCGTTGTTCGAACCCAAGAATTTGACTTCTCAATGACTTTGTATTTTTGGTGGGAAAGAATTTGATTAAGAATTTCCTTGCTAGATCATCCCACGTGTGGATTGAGTTTGCGGGCTCCTTCTGCAGCCATTCGTTCGCTTCCCCCAACAGTGAAAAGGGAAACAGTGTCAGCCTGACATAATCCTTGGAAACGTTCGGATAATTATAGGTATCCGTAATTTCCAAGAAGTTTTGAATGTGCCTCTGCGGATCTTCATGAGATACCACATATTGTCCGGTGGACTGAATCAGCTGTACCATATACTGTTTGAGTTCAAAATGACCTGTGATCTCAGGTTTCACAATAGCCTGAGTCATATTAGCAAGATTGGGCCTCGCAGCTTCTATCACCGCACGCTCTGCATTACCTGCCATCGCTATGATGTCCAACTCTCTCTCTCTATTCTAGTTCTAGCTTCGACCTCCCTCCTCACTATGTGAAGTGTCCGTTCAATTTCAGGACCAAAAGGAAGAAGATTGTTTGTGCTTCTACTCCTCCGCATTCAAGAGAAGAGCCTGTGTCAACACAAACAAGGTAAACCGATAAGTAAAACTCGAACAAATAACTAATAAAAGCTTAAGTCAGTAAAGTAGCCGATTTTTAAGTCCCCGGCAACGGCGCCAAAAACTTGTTGCTCCCTAACGCACACGCAAGTATACGTGGTCGACAAGTAATATAGGATTTTGACTCCAGATATCGTACCCACAGGGGACTTATATCAACTACTTACTAACACACTAATATTGTTATTCAGTCAAGCAAAATTCAAGTTCAATAAGTGATTATGCTAAACTACAATTCTAAGTTATAACTGAATTATCAAATAACTAAGTAATTGCATTTACTCAATAGAGACAAGCATTCCAGGGTTGTGATTAATTTACCAATCTTATTGTGTTCTAATTAACTCTCCCTTTCATATAATACACTCATGGTTGCTAATTAATCGATAAATATTCTCACAACCTTCTCCCGAAGTACTACTCACCTATTCTTAATAGATTAACGCCTATATTCCTATGGAATCAACCTATTAAGAACGTAATAAGATCGCAATATTTAATTAAGCACAGTGATTAGGTATATTCCTATCCTAACCACGAATCCACTCCCCCTAAGGGTTAAGATCATGCCCTCTTCAATTCTTCTCTAATCTAAACACGGCTTTCCCAAGCATAGCATAGATAGTAATAAAACTTAACTGTTGGCCAGACAATTAAGCAATTAAACACAGAATTGAAGAAACAACCATATATTAGTGAATTATAATCACGGTAAAGTTAATGTTTAACAACAATATTCATGGCTAATCACAACCCTAGAACAATGGGTGTTTAGCCACTCATGATCTAATCAAACAAAAGTATAAGTCTTGAATCAATTATAAAATACTAGAAAAGATTGAAGAAACTGAGAATTCTTGCTTCCTCCCGATTTCGTTGTGTGTTTTTGCTCCAAAATCACGTCTCTCCTCTAAAATTAGGTTTAGACTTCTTTATATACGTGTTGGGAGGTGTAGGGCCGAAAATAACCGTGTCCCGGGCAAAATAGGAGAACTCTGCGTCATCGGCGCCCTGGGTAGCGCCAGGCGCCCACCAGGGCGCTACTTCCAGTAAGCTTTCTACCCTCAGCGCCACAGGTGGCGCCAGGCGCTGCCTGTGGCGCCCAAATGCGACCTTGTCCAATTTTTCTCCGTTTTGGCTTAATTCTTGCGCGTTTTGCCCCCAATTGCTCACGACGCATTCTTACACATAAAAACACTTCAAATTAGTATGAATCGTAGCATTAAACATCCCACTTTCACGAAACAATAGTCAAATATGAAGCGATATACATAGAAATATATATACTTTACACTAAACATCACCTAGTACCAATCTAATCTATTCTATAGATATTTGGACTAGAGTTGACAAACAAATAAAACAAGCAATATACTTTCTTAGTATCGAATAGAAATCTAAATGGGGCGTGGCCAAGTGGTAAGGCAACGGGTTTTGGTCCTGCTATTCGGAGGTTCGAATCCTTCCGTCCCAGAACATATATATATATATTATATGAGAATATAGATTGCTTTTTTAACAATGTTCTGTTTAAAATCGAAATGTTACTGGAATGTGATTCTTGTTTTTGATTTTATTTCTTCGATGAATCATTTTTTTTTTTTTGAAAAACTGAATCGAGATACGAAAGAATCTATATTCCCTATATCGTATTCTCTATCCCCTAAATTAGCCTAATTAGTTTCAATTTTTTTTTTTGTGGATTTCTTGACTTTTTCCCAAGAGGGGGTTTTTGGTACTAATAAAATCACTAAGTCTGTTAATTCTTAACCAATGAGTTAGGCTAAAATATCAAAAAATAGGAGCAAAAACTTGACTTAATCTGGACTTGTTTGGCTTTATGCCTAGACAGCTCGCATTTCGTAAAAATAAAAAAGACTAGGACATCCCCTTCTTTTCTTTTGATTTATGTTGCATCAGTCCCATAGAATGGGGTAGATAGGAGTTAATTAGTAATGGGAAGGCATTCATTTCAATATCTATAAATGGTGACAATTGCTCAGTCTATTTGATCGAATTGATAGATACGAAACCCTCCCCATTCTTTGGATTTTATCAATCAGATGAAAAAGAAGAAGAATAAGAATTAAAATCTTACCTTCTATTAATCTTTTTTTATCCATCTCATAAAAAAATTGGATTTGTTGTTTGGTGTATTTATCTATTTTAGGTCATTGAAATCGTTGATGATTCAATTAAAAAAAAAAGACTTATCTTTTTTCCTAAGATGATCGAAAGTGATCTTTAACTATCAAATTTTCGTCAAATAATGATGTCGAAAGGGAACTTTCTAAATTTACTAAATTTAGAAATATAAATAGTTTTAATCATTCCTTATAAGCTGAATCTTTGCTATTTGAAGAAGTATGAAATAGGTCAATCTCTCCTATTGAGTCACGTGAAGATGCAGAATCAAAAAGAACTTATTTATTCGTCTTATTTATTATTATTATATAAATATATATAAATAAATTATTTATATATTAAATATTAATTAATATGTTAGATAAATTAATATTAGCGATGGGGTCTTACTAAAGAAAAATAGTTATCCACCTATCTCTATAGTAACCTATATCTATAGTATATAGATATAGAACAAAGTATAGATTATGGTGTTTATACATCAGCCCAACCAATGACTATTCATGATTCCATAATTGAATCAATTCCATATTCAGTTCTTAGAGGAATGTTATGGTAAAACTTCGTTTGAAACGATGTGGTAGAAAGCAACGTACGACTTGAAGGACAGGATCCGTTGTGGATTTGTACATCCACCATTTTATGCAGGAATGAAGGTGCTCTTGGCTCGACATCATTGGTTCTGTTTCATTAGAACCCCTCTTTTTTTGTTGTCTTGGAATGTAAATAGTCTATGATGGAGCTCGAATAGAAAATATTAATTTATTTCTCAGGGCAAAGGTCTAGGGTTAATGCCAATCAATAAAAAAATTGGAACAACTTCGTAAATATATTTTCGATATGGAAATTGAAAGAATCCAATTCGAGCAAGTTTCCAATTCAAAATTTTCTTGGAATTGATCAAACTTTTTCGATCCAAAGTGTTTCACGCAGGAATCCATCGCCTCTAGGATTTTTTTCATAGAAATCGCAAAAGGGGCATGTTGCTTCCATTTTGAAAGGATTAAAAAGCACTGAAGTAATATCTAAACCAATGATTTAAAATAAAACAAAGATAAAGGATCCCAGAACAAAGAAACACCTTTTTATTGTCTTAATAACTAGATCAGACTGAAGAATCCAAATCCATTTTAAACGAGACAAACATAAAAGGAGGAAAGACCGCTCAATAAATGAAATTGTCGAAAGATTTTCCTTTGAACTGTTTGAAAGTTATCCAACTTGAGTTATGAGAGTACAAATGGTTTCTTTTTCATTTTCAGGAAGAAAGAAGAAAAAAAAAGACTTACATCTTTAATTGATTTAATCATGACCCAGTTGTCATTTCTTAGATAGAATTTCATACAGAGACAAAACCTCGAATCAATCATTTTTCTCGAGCCGTACGAGGAGAAAGCTTCCTATACGTTTCTGGGGGGGTGTTGTTCATCTACATCTATCCCAATGAGTCGTCTATCGAATCGTTGCAATAGATGTTCGATCCCGAAGAGAAGGAAAAGATCTTCAGAAAGTGGGTTTTTATGATCCAATAAAGAATCAAACTTATTTAAATGTTCGTGCTAGTTTATATTTCCTTGAAAAAGGGGCTCAACCTACAGGAACTGTTCAGGATATTTTAAAGAAGGCGGAGGTTTTTAAGGAATTTCGTCCTGATCAATCCTAATCAACTGAAATTCAATTAAGGAAATAAATTAAGGAAATACAAAAAAGGGGGTAGTCATTTGTATTTGTATGACTTTTCTCTTCTATTTTTTTTTGTATTTCCTCCCTTTCCTTTTTTATTTGTATTTTTTTTATCATTGCTTCCATTGAATTCCGTATTCTATAATGACAAAATCACTTATTTTATTGATCCTCGAAATATAAAATTCGGGCATTTCCTTCAATTGCGTGGTTTCCCGTTTTTCATTGGAACTCTACTAAAACTAAAAAAAAAAATCAAGTTTGCTTATCTCACTTAACTTGATTGAATCCATTATGGATTAAATATATCTAAGTAAATTGTAATTTTGTTTTCCACTTAATTTATTCTCCCATCTATAGTTTTTTGTATCTATTTTATTTGGATTAGATTTGTAGTGCCAATCCAACACAACTCCTTTTTTAAAAAAAATATTTTTTATTGTTGTCAATTGAAATTTCTTTTGTTTTTTTTTCAATATTCAATATTTATATTGACAACAGTGTATCGATCAAATATAATTCATTGTGATAAATAAAGTGGATCTATTTAGTTTTATTTTATGTTTTAAATTAATTCGAAAATGTGAATGTATTTTTTTAGATTTCTTCCTTCAATGGTTTTTGGTTGTCTTGTCTAATCTCTTTATTTCTTTTTCTTCAATATTTTCTTCGGGTTGCTAACTCAACGGTAGAGTACTCGGCTTTTAAGTGCGGCTAGTCTCTTTTACACATATAGATGAAGTGAGGATTCGTCCATACTCTCGATAAAGTTTGGAAGACCACGACTGATCCTGAAAGGGAATGAATGGTAAAAATAGCATGTCGTATCAACGGAAAATTCTGAGAATATTTCATTGTTCCTAGATGGGTATAAAACCGTGTTAGAATTCTTGGAACGGAACAAAATAAAGTTGGATCGAATGAATAAATGGATAGGGCTGCAACTTCAATTAAATTATAGGGAAAGAAAAAGCAATGTTTGTTCTTAATTTGAATGATTTCGATCTAATTAGACGTTTAATTTATTAGTGCCTGATGCGGGAAGGGTTTCTTTTCCCATGAGTGGATTTTCGATTTCTTTAATGAATCCTAATTATTACCATTTTCTATTATGGAGATGTGTGTGTAGAAGAAACAGTATATTGATAAAGAAAGTTTTTTCCGAAGTCAAAAGAGCGATTAGTTTGAAAAAATAAAGGATTTCTAACCATCTTATTATCCTATAACACTATAACATAAACCAATTAAACGAAACGAAAAAAAAGAGATGATAGAGAATCCGTTGAGAAGTTTACCTGTATCCAAGATATCTATTCTTACTATAATACTTTGTTTTAACTGTACCGCACTATGTACCATTTGATAACCCTCAAAATCTTCCATCTTTGGTTCAAATCGAATTTCAAATGGAAGAAATCCAAAGATATTTACAGCTAGATAGATCGCAACAACTTAACTTCCTATATCCACTTATCTTTCAGGAGTATATTTATGCACTTGCTCATGATCATGGTTTAAATAGAAATAGGTCTATTTTGTTGGAAAATCCAGGTTATAACAATAAATTTAGTTTCCTAATTGTGAAACGTTTAATTACTCGAATGTATCAACATAATAATTCTGTTATTTCTACTAATGATTTTAACAAACATTCATTTTTGGGGTGCAACAAGAGTTTGTATTCTCAAATGATATCAGAGGGATTTACATTTATTGTGGAAATTCCGTTTTCTCTATGATTAATATCTTCTTTATCTTCTTTCGAAGGCAAAAAAAAATTTTAATCTC
>MCJB01048634.1:58222-70722 GCA_002018475.1 Nicotiana obtusifolia | reverse complement strand
GAAAGAGAATTCTTGGTTCAGTTCTCCACCCTAACGACAGAAAATAGGATTGATCAAATTCTATTGAGTCTAACTCATAGTGATCAATTATCAAAGAATGACTTTGGTTATCAAATGATTGAACAACCGAGAGCAATTTACTTGCGATACTTAGTTGACATTCATAAAAAGCATCTAATGAATTATGAGTTTAATCCATCATGTTTAGCAGAAAGACCCCTTCTCATAATGAGAATGTATATATCCTTGATCATATTTTTTTTTTACTTCACATTATTTACCTGAAAGATTACATGTTTTACCTCTTGAAAGGATATTTTACTTGATTTATCACTGATTTACTGTTTTCAAATGATGTTTTACTGCTTTATTTTAGAATGCCTTGTGCTTTACGTGCATTCTTACTTTCAATCATTATTTATATTTATTACTCACTGGGTCGGAGTACTCACATTACTCCCTGCACCATGGGTAAAGATTCAGGCGTTGTTGGTTCCGCTCCGGAGTGCGGACTCCTCCCGTCCAGGCGGTGATTCAAAGACTACGAGGTAGCTGTTGGTGTCCGCAGCCCCGTATCTCCCTTATCTTATTGTTTCTATGTCCTTCAAACAGTTGTGCCAGATATTGTATTTAGTAGACTTGTATCAGGATCCATAGTTACTCATGACTTGTGAAACCCCGGTTTGGGCTGTGTCGGGATGGTTTCTATTATGGTTAGCTATATTTTCGCGACATATTGCTATTAAAGCATGTTTATATTATTTTCATGTTAATTAACTGCTTAAAATGAGATTTTGGTTAAATTGGATGGCCTTGCCTTCACGAGAGGCACCATCACGACCGGGTTCGGGGTTAGGGTCGTGGCAAGTTGGTATCAGAGCCTAGGTTACATAGGTCTCACGAGTCATGAGCGGGTTTAGTAGAGTCTCGCGGATCGGTACGAAGACGTCTCTATTTATCCTCGAGAGGCTACAGAACCTTTTAGAAAAAACTTCATATTCTTGAAATTCTTATCGTGCGAACTTGTTGATCCGAGCACTAAACTTCTATTATCCTATTCTCTCACGAGATGGTGAGGACGCGAGCTACCGGACGAGGTGGACGACCACCAGTGCCACCCAATGAGGCCACCAGAGGCCGTGGACGCGGTCGTGGTCGTAGGAGAGGTAGAGCAGCGAGGGCAGCACCTGTTGATCCACCAGTTGCCCCAGCTCAAGATCAGGCTCCAGTAGCACCAGTTCAGGCACCAGCTGTGCCCATCGTGATTCCGGGTCTTCAAGAGGCCTTGGCTCATATCTTATCCGTTTGCACTGGCCTGGCTCAGGCAGTTTCAGCCACCATAGCAGCAGCTACTTCACAGTCCGGGGGTGGCAATCAGACCCCCGCTGCTCGCACACCTGAGCAGGTAGTGCAGGGACTTCAGATGCCGGGGGCACCTCCAGCCCAGCCGGTTGCACCAGCCCAGGAGTTCATGGTACCAGTTATGCCGGATGATGAGCAGCATCGTCTTGAGAGGTTTGGTAGACTCCAGCCTCCGTCATTCAGTGGTGCTGAGGGCGAGGATGCCCAGGGTTTTCTTGATAAGTGTCAGCGGATGCTCCGTACAGCAAGGATTCTTGAGTCTAGTGGTGTGGCATTTACCACCTTTCAGTTTTCTGGAGCTGCCTTCACTTGGTGGGAGGCGTTTGAGAGGCGTAGGCCGGTTGGTGCAGCGCCCATTACTTGGCAGCAGTTTCTCTCTTTTCTTGGAGAAGTATGTGCCGCAGTCCCGCAGAGAGGAGCTGCGTAGACAGTTCGGGTGGTTGCGACAAGGGGATATGACTGTGTCACAGTATGAGTCAAGGTTTTCTGAGTTGGCTCGTCATGCCATCTGGATGGTTCCGAGAGATTGTGAGAGGATTAAGAGATTTGTTGATGGCCTTAACTATCATCTCCGTATTCTTATGACCAGAGAGAGAGTGTTGGGTTCTACGTTCGAGGAGGTGGTTGATATCGCTCATGAGATTGAGACGGTTCATCGTCAGGAGCGAGAGGAGAGGGAGGCCAAGAGGCCTCGAGGATCGGGCAGTTATAGTGGTACTCCTTCGAGGGGCCAGTTTCAGCATGGTAGAGGTCGTTCTTTCAGGCCTGCTCAGTTAGCCCGTCCAGAGTATCACGGGGCATCTTCAGGTCGTGGTTATCATGGGTCGCAGCAGGGCCAGTCATCACTCAGCGCCCTTCCAGCTTAGAGTTCAGCTCGTGCTCTGTCAGCCCAGGGTTCTTCTATGCCGAGTGCATCTACTAGACTATTCTGGTGCGAGGGGTTCCCTTCAGTCCTCTTCTCCAGCACCAGGGAGCTGTTATGAGTGTGGCGAGATGCGCCACATGTGGAGGCAGTGTCCTCATCGTGGTGCTAGTTCGTCTCAGCAGAGGGGTCAGCCCTCGACTTCTGCTCCAGTTACTTTACCACCCGCCCAGCCTGCTAGGGGTGGAGGTCAGCAGCCAGGGGTCGCCCTAGAGGGGGAGGTCGATCAGGCGGTGGCCAGGCTCGTTTCTATGCTATTCTAGGCAGGACAGATGCCATTGCTTCAGATGCTGTCATTACAAGTATAGTTTCAGTCTGCCACAAAGATGCCTCAGTATTATTTGATCCCAGTTCCACCTATTCTAAAGTGTTTTCCTATTTTGCTCATTATTTGGGTACGCCCCGGGAGTTTCTTGCTTTACCTGTTCATGTGTCTATCCCGGTGGGCGATACTGTTGTTGTAGACCGTGTGTACCGGTCATGTGTGGTGACTACTGGGGGTCTGAAGACACGAGTGGACCTATTGCTATTGAGCATGGTGGATTTTGATGTCATTTTGGGCATGGATTGGTTATCTCCGTGTCATGCTATTCTAGACAGTCACTTTGGCTATGCCGAGTGTACCGCGGATCGAGTGGCGTGGTGTGACTGATTATGTTCCTAGTAGAGTGATATCGTTCTTGAAGGCCCAGCGTATGGTTGGGAAGGGTTGCCTTTCATATCTAGCGTTTGTGAGAGATGTTGGAGCTGAGACTCCTAGAATTGATTATGTTCCAGTTGTGAGGGATTTTCCCGATGTATTTCCTGCAGACCTACCGGGCATGCCACCGGACAGGGATATTGATTTTGGTATTGACCTGGTGCCCGGCACTCAGCCCATTTCTATTCCGCCATATCGTATGGCACCAGCAGAGTTGAAAGAATTGAAGGAGCAGCTTCAAGAACTCCTAGATAAGGGGTTCATTCGGCCTAGTGTGTCACCTTGGGGTACGCCTGTTCTGTTTGTGAAGAGGAAGGATAGCACAATGAGAATGTGCATCGATTACAGGCAATTGAACAAGGTAACAATTAAGAACAAGTATCCTTTGCCTCGCATTGATGATTTATTTGACCAGCTTCAGGGAGCGCGAGTGTTCTCCAAGATTGATCTCTTTGGGTTATCACCTGTTGAAGATTAGGGATTCAGATATTCTTAAGATTGCTTTCAGGACTAGATATGGTCACTATGAGTTTATTGTTATGTCTTTCGGGCTAACCAATACCCCAGCAGCGTTCACGCATTTGATGAATAGTGTATTTCGGCCTTATCTAGATTCGTTCGTTATTGTATTCATTGATGATATTCTAGTGTACTCGCGTAGTCAGGAGGAGCACGCGGAGCATTTGCGAATTGTATTGCAGAGATGAGGGAGGAGAAGCTTTATGCAAAATTCTCTAAGTGTGAATTTTGGCTCGGTTCAGTGGCTTTCTTGGGGCACGTATGTCCAGCGAGGGTATTCAGGTTGATCCAAAGAAGATAGAGGCAGTTCAGAGTTGGCCTAGACCGTCATCAGCCACAGAGATTCGTAGCTTTCTTGGGTTGGCAGGCTATTATCGTCGGTTTGTTCAGGGATTCTCATCCTTTGCATCGCCCTTGACCAAATTTACTCAGAAGGGTGCTCCATTTGTATGGTCGGACGAGTGTGAGGAGAACTTTCAGAAGCTCAAGATAGCCTTGACCACAGCTCCAGTATTGGTTTTGCCATCAGCTTCAGGTTCATATACCGTGTATTGTGATTCTTCGAGAGTTGGGATTGGTTGTGTATTGATGCAGGAGGGTAGAGTTATTACTTATGCTTCTCGTCAGTTGAAGCCCCATGAGAAGAACTACCCGGTTCATGATTTGGAGCTGGCTGCCATAGTTCATGCATTGAAGATTTGGAGGCATTACTTGTATGGCGTATCTTGTGAGGTGTTTACTGATCATCGCAGCCTTCAGCATTTGTTCAAGAAAAAGGATCTTAATTCGAGGCAGCGGAGATGGTTGGAGTTGCTCAAGGATTATGATATCACTATATTGTACCATCCGGAAAAGGCCAATGTGGTGGCCGATGCTTTGAGCCGAAATGCAGTGAGTATGGGGAGTTTGGCATATATTCCAGTTGGGGGGAGACCCCTTGCTGTTGATGTTCAGGCCTTGGCCAATCGGTTTGTGAGATTAGATATTTCGAAACCTAGTCGGGTGTTGGCTTGTGTGGTTTCTCGGTCTTCCTTATATGATTGCATCAGAGGGCGCCAGTATGACGATCCACATTTTCTTGTCCTTAGGGACAGAGTTCAGCATGATGATGCCAAAGATGTGACCATCGGCGATGATGGAGTGTTGAGGATGCAGGGCCGAATTTGTGTGCCCAATATGGATGGGCTTCGGGAGTTGATTCTGGAGGAGGCCCATAGCTCGCGGTATTCCATTCATCCGGCTGCCGCGAAGATGTATCAGGACTTGAGACAGCATTATTGTTGGAGAAGAATGAAGAAAGATATTGTGAGATTTGTAGCTCGGTGTCTCAACTGTCAGCAGGTAAAATATGAGCATCAGAGATCGGGTGGCTTGCTTCAGTAGATGGTTATTCCCGAGTGGAAGTAGGAGTGGATCACTATGGACTTTGTTGTTGGACTTTCACGGACTTTGAAGAAGTTTGATGCTTTTTGGGTGATTGTGGATCAGCTGACCAAGTCCGCGCACTTCATTCCTGTGTGTACTACCTATTCTTCAGAGCGGTTGGCAGGGATTTATATCCGAGAGATTGTTCGGCTGCATGGTGTCCCAGTTTCTATCATTTCAAATAGAGGTACTCAGTTTACTTTGTAGTTTTGGAGAGTCGTGCAGAGAGAGTTGGGTACTCAGGTGGAGTTGAGCACAGCTTTTCATCCTCAGACTGACGGGCAGTCCGAGCGTACTATTCAGATATTGGAGGACATGTTGCGTGCATGTGTTACTGATTTCGGAGGTTCATGGGATGAGTTTCTACCGCTTGCAGAGTTTGCTTATAACAACAGCTACCAGTCGAGTATTCAGATGGCTCCGTATGAGGCTTTGTATGGGAGGCGGTGTAGATCTCCAGTTGGTTGGTTCGAGCCCGGTGAGGCTAGGCTATTGGGGACTGATTTGATTCAGGATGCTCTAGAGAAGGTGAAAGTGATTCAGGAGAGGCTTCGTACAGCGCAGTCGAGGCAAAAGAGTTATGCTGATAGGAAGGTTCGAGATGTTCCTACATGGTTGGTGAGAAGGTCTTGCTGAAGGTTTCGCCCATGAAGGGTGTTATGAGATTCGGGAAGTAAGGGAAATTGAGTCCTCGGTTCATTGGGCCGTGAGGTGCTTCGGAGGATTGGGGAGGTGGCTTATGAGCTTGCTTTGCCACCCAGCTTGTCGAGTGTGCACCCGGTATTTCATGTTTCTATGCTCCGGAAGTATATTGGGGATCTGTCTCATGTTTTGGACTTCAGCACGGTTCAGTTGGATGATGATTTGACCTATGATGTGGAGCCAGTGGCTATTTTGGGTCATCAGGTTCGGAAGTTGAGGTCAAAGGATATAGCTTCAGTGGTAGTGAAGTGGAGAGGTCGGCCCGTGGAGGAGGCTACCTGGGAGACCGAGCAGGAGATGCAGAGCAGATATCCTCACCTATTTGAGGCTTCAGGTATGTTTCTTGACTCGTTCGAGGACGAACGTTTGTTTAAGTTGGGGAGGATGTGACGACCCGGCCAGTCGTCTCATGAGTTACCGCTCCGTTTCTCCAATTTATGCTTCATTATGCTTCGTTATCCGTGTTTTATGTGATCGAGTTGAGTAGTTTGCGTTCGGAATGGATTTGGTATGAAATGAGACACTTAGTCTCTTTTAAGAAGGCTTAAGTTGGAAAAGTCAACCGGATGTTGACTTATGAGTTAGAGCGCTCGGATGTGAGTTACGATGGTTCGATTAGCTTCGGGAGGTGATTTATGACTTAGGAGTGTGATCGGAATTGGTTTTGGGGGTCCGGTGTAGAATTAGGCTTGAATTGGTGGAGTTAGTATTTTTGCGATTTCCGGTTGTTAGGCGAGATTTTGATCCGAGGGTCGGAATGGAATTTCGAGAGTTGTTGTAGCTTCATTATGTCATTTGGGATGTGTGTGCAAAATTTCATGTCATTCGGACGTGATTTGGTTGGGTTATTTATCAAAAGAGTAATTTAGAAGATTTTGAAATTCTTAGGCTTGAATCCGACGCGAATTTGGTGTTGTGATGTTGTTTTGAGCGTTCCGAAGGTCGGAACAAGTTTGAATGATGTTATGGGATATGTTGGCATATTTGGTTGAGGTCCCAGTGGCCTCAGGTGAGTTTTAGGTGGTTAAACGGACTATTTCATCTTTGGAAAAATTGCAGATTTTTTTTTAGCTTCAGTTGTGCACCAGAAAATTTCTAGTGGGTAGTCCAGTTGGGAAGATCATATCTTGTAATCTATAACGAATCCGAAAAATTGCAAAGCATGAAAGTTGTAGCCCTTGTATTCTATTTTCCATAAAGTTAAACCATTCATGATTTGGATATTCTATGAGAAAGTTATGATTGATCGAAGTTAGCTGGTGGAGCAATTTCGACAAAATATTCTGATGCACTTTAGAAGCTCATATCTCAGAATATATGAAGAGTTATATAGTGTACAACCTATCAAATGAAAGATCTTCGAGTCTAGTTTCTAAATCTTCAAACCGTTGATCATTTGGATATTTCCACAAGGGGTTATGAGCGTTTTAACAAAAGGTGTACAGCAAGGGAAAATGGTAAGAGGATGTACAACCTGCACGGCGCAAGGTACAACTCGATGAAGCCTGGGCAGAATGTTTTTAAGTCTTCTTGTCTACGATTTTGGGTATATTTTCACCCATAGTTTCTCATTTTTGGAGGATCTTGAAGGAAATTAATGAGGGATTCAAGGAGAATCGATTGGAGGTAAGAATTTCGGACCTAAAACTCGTTTATATTGTGAAATCCACCTAGAAAATCATTGAAGTCTTGCTATAAATGGAAGAAATAGGGCTTGGGATTTTGAAATTCTAATTGGGTATTTGGAGGACCATTTGGGGTCGGATTTGAGAACTTTTGATATGTATGAACTCATTGGGAGATAAGGAACCCGTTGATGTGAAAATTTCTGAGCTTCGAGAAGTGGGCCCGAGGCTCGGGTTTTGCTAATTTCTTAATTTTGGTATTTTTTACTGTTTTCGCTCGGGCTTTGTCCCCTCAGCATATTGTGACGTATTCGTTCTGATTTTGGATAGATTCGACGCGCGTGGAGGCCAATTCGAGGGGCAAAGGCGTCGCGGGCTAGGGATTTAGCCGGTTCGAGGTAAGTAGTGATTGTAAATGATGTTCTGAGGGTTTGAAACCCCGGATTGTACATCGTAGTGCTATATTGAGGTGAGACACGCGCTCGATGATTAGCGTGGGGTCGTTTACTACTGGGGATTGTGACTTGGTCCGTCCCGATTGATGATTTTTACCGCGTATTTGACTGACACTTATTTGTTGTCATCATGATTTGGGCTGATTGCCATATTTGGGCTTCGTGCCAATTATTTGAACCCTTCGGGGATTTTTATCACTGTTTCCTCACTATTTTGACTTATTGCTTGAACTCAATCAAGCTGTTTTCCACTATTTTACAACTCAACCACTTTTACTCAGTTTTGAGACTTAAATAATATTTTAATGATGTTTTTGGGCTGAGAACTACTGTTTTACTATGACCGAGGGGCTTGTGATGATTTTCTGACTGAGTGCGGCCGAGGGCCAGATGTGAGGATATACTGAGTGATATGAGGCCGAGGGCTTGAGATACTTTATATACGCCATGAGGTGGCTTGACTGATATGAGGCCGAGGGCCTATATTTGATGCCACGAGGTGGTTTGATATTGTGCTTGGGCCGTAAGGGGCCCCTCCCGGAGTCTGTACACCCCCAGTGAGCGGGTACCTATTGTGATGTGAGATATAGCCCGAGGGGCTGATATTGTACTATGTGATAGCCCGAGGGGCTGATACTGTTCCATGTGATAGCCCGAGGGGATGGTATTGTTCTGAGATTTGAGCCCGAGGGGCTGGTACTGTTCTGCGATATTGCCCGAGGGGCGGATTTGTTGATACTGATCCCGAAGGGCGATCTTCTATTTTTTTTTACTTCACATTATTTACCTGAAAGATTACATGTTTTACCTCTTGAAAGGATATTTTACTTGATTTATCACTGATTTACTGTTTTCAAATGATGTTTTACTTCTTTATTTTAGAATGCCTTGTGCTTTACGTGCATTTTTACTTTCAATCATTATTTATATTTATTACTCACTGGGTCGGAGTACTCACATTACTCCCTGCACCATGGGTAAAGATTCAGGCGTTGTTGGTTCCGCTTCGGAGTGCGGACTCCTCCCGTCCAGGCGGTGATTCAAAGACTACGAGGTAGCTGTTGGTGTCCGCAGCCCCGTATCTCCCTTATCTTATTGTTTCTACGTTCTTCAAACAGTTGTGCCAGATATTGTATTTAGTAGACTTGTATCAGGATCCATAGTTGCTCATGACTTGTGAAACCCCGGTTTGGACTGTGTCGAGATGATTTCTATTATGGGTAGCTATATTTTCGCGAATTATTGCTATTAAAGCATGCTTATATTGTTTTCATGTTAATTAAATGCTTAAAATGAGATTTTGGTTAAATTGGCTAGCCTTGTCTTCACGAGAGGCACCATCACGACCTGGTTCGGGGTTAGGGTCGTGGCAAGTTGGTATCAGAGCCTAGGCTACATAGGTCTCACGAGTCATGAGCGGGTTTAGTAGAGTCTCGCGGATCGGTACGGAGACGTCTCTATTTATCCTCGAGAGGCTGCAGAACCTTTTAGGAAAAACTTCATACTCTTGAAATTCTTGTCGTGTGGACTTGTTGATCCGAGCACTAAACTTCTATTATCCTATTCTCTCACGAGATAGTGAGGACGCGAGCTACCGGACGAGGTGGACGACCACCAGTGCCACCCACTGAGGCCACCAGAGGCCGTGGACGCGGTCGTGGTCGTGGCAGAGGTAGAGCAGCGGGGGAAGCACCTGTTGATCCACCAGCTGCCCCAGCTCAAGATCAGGCTCCAGTAGCACCAGTTCAGGCACCAGCTGTGCCCATCGTGATTCAGGGTCTTCAGGAGGCCTTGGCTCATATCTTATCCGTTTGCACTGGCCTGGCTCAGGCAGTTTCAGCCACCATAGCAGCAGCTACTTCACAGTCCGGGGGTGGCAATCAGACCCCCGCTGCTCGCACACCTAAGCAGGTAGTGCAGGGACTTCAGATGCCGGGGGCACCTCCAGCCCAGCCGGTTGCACCAGCCCAGGAGTTCATGGTACCAGTTATGCCGGATGATGAGCAGCGTCGTCTTGAGAGGTTTGGTAGACTCCAGCCTCTGTCATTCAGTGGTGCTGAGGGCGAGGATGCCCAGGGTTTTCTTGATAAGTGTCAGCGGATGCTCCGTACAGCAAGGATTCTTGAGTCTAGTGGTGTGGCATTTACCACCTTTCAGTTTTCTGGAGCTGCCTTCACTTGGTGGGAGGCGTATGAGAGGTGTAGGCCGGTTGGTGCAGCGCCCGTTACTTGGCAGCAGTTTCGCTCTTTTCTTGGAGAAGTATGTGCCGCAGTCCCGCAGGAGCTGAGTAGACAGTTCGAGTGGTTGCGACAGAGGGATATGACTGTGTCACAGTATGAGTCAAGGTTTTCTGAGTTGGCTCGTCATGCCATCTGGATGGTTCCGACAGATTGTGAGAGGATCAGGAGATTTGTTGATGGCCTTAACTATCATCTCCGTATTCTTATGACCAGAGAGAGAGTGTTGGGTGCTACGTTCGAGGAGGTGGTTGATATCGCTCATGAGATTGAGACGATTCATCGTCAGGAGCGAGAGGAGAGGGAGGCCAAGAGGCCTCGAGGATCGGGCAGTTATAGTGGTACTCCTTCGAGGGGCCAGTTTCAGCATGGTAGAGGTCGTTTTTTCAGGCCTGCTCAGTCAGCCCGTCCAGAGTATCACGGGGCATCTTCAGGTCGTGGTTATCATGGGTCGCAGCAGGGCCAGTCATCACTCAGCGCCCTTCCAGCTTAGAGTTCAGCTCGTGCTCTGTCAGCCCAGGGTTCTTCTATGCCGAGTGCATCTACTAGACATTCCGGTGCGAGGGGTTCCCTTCAGTCCTCTTCTCCAGCACCAGGGAGCTGTTATGAGTGTGGCGAGATGCGCCACATGTGGAGGCAGTGTCCTCATCGTGGTGCTAGTTCGTCTCAGCAGAGGGGTCAGCCCTCGACTTCTGCTCCAGTTACTTTACCACCCGCCCAGCTAGCTAGGGGTGGAGGTCAGGCAGCCAGGGGGGAGGTCGATCAGGCGGTGGCTAAGCTCGTTTCTATGCTATTCCAGGCAGGACAGATGCCATTGCTTCAGATGCTGTCATTACAAGTATTGTTTCAGTCTGCCACAAAGATGCCTCTGTATTATTTGATCCCAGTTCCACCTATTCTTAAGTGTTTTCATATTTTGCTCATTATTTGGGTACGCCCCGGGAGTTTCTTGCTTTACCTGTTCATGTGTCTACCCCGGTGGGCGATACTGTTGTTGTAGACCGTGTGTACCGGTCATGTGTGGTGACTACTGGGGGTCTGAAGACACGAGTGGACCTATTGCTATTGAGCATGGTGGATTTTGATGTCATTTTGGGCATGGATTGGTTATCTCCGTGTCGTGCTATTCTAGATTGTCATGCTAAGACAGTCACTTTGGCTATGCCGGGTGTACCGCGGATCGAGTGTCGTGGTGTGACTGATTATGTTCCTAGTAGAGTGATATCGTTCTTGAAGGCCCAGCGTATGGTTGGGAAGGGTTGCCTTTCATATCTAGCGTTTGTGAGAGATGTTGGAGCTGAGACTGCTAGAATTGATTATGTTCCAGTTGTGAGGGATTTTCCCGATGTATTTCCTGCAGACCTACCGGGCATGCCACCGGACAGGGATATTGATTTTGGTATTGACCTGGTGCCGGGCACTCAGCCCATTTCTATTCCGCCATATCGTATGGCACCAGCAGAGTTGAAAGAATTGAAGGAGCAGCTTCAGGAACTCCTAGATAAGGGGTTCATTCGGCCTAGTGTGTCACCTTGGGGTGTGCCGGTTCTGTTTGTGAAGAAGATGGATAGCACAATGAGAATGTGCATCGATTACAGGCAATTGAACAAGGTAACAATTAAGAACAAGTATCCTTTGCCTCGTATTGATGATTTATTTGAGCAGCTTCAGGGAGCACGAATGTTCTCCAAGATTGATCTCTTCGGGTTATCACCAGTTGAAGATCAGGGATTCAGATATTCTTAAGACTACTTTCAGGACTAGATATGGTCACTATGAGTTTCTTGTTATGTCTTTCGGTCTAACCAATACCCCAGCAGCGTTCATGCATTTGATGAACAGTGTATTTCGGCCTTATCTAGATTCGTTCGTTATTGTATTCATTGATGATATTCTGGTGTACTCACGTAGTCAGGAGGAGCACGCGAAGCATTTGCGAGTTGTATTGCAGAGTTTGAGGGAGGAGAAGATTTATGCAAAATTCTCTAAGTGTGAATTTTGGCTCGGTTCAGTGGCTTTCTTGGGGCACGTAGTGTCCAGCGAGGGTATTCAGGTTGATCCCAAGAAGATAGAGGCGGTTCAGAGTTGGCCTAGACCGTCATCAGCCACAGAGACTCGTAGCTTTCTTGGGTTGGTAGGCTATTATCGCCGGTTTGTTCAGGGATTCTCATCCATTGCATCGCCCTTGACCAAATTGACTCAGAAGGGTGCTCCATTTGTATGGTCGGACGAGTGTGAGGAGAACTTTCAGAAGCTCAAGATAGCCTTGACCACAGCTCCAGTATTGGTTTTGCCATCAGCTTCAGGTTCATATACCGTGTATTGTGATGCTTCGAGAGTTGGGATTGGTTGTGTATTGATGCAGGAGGGTAGAGTTATTGCTTATGCTTCTCGTCAGTTGAAGCCCATGAGAAGAACTACCCCGTTCATGATTTGGAGCTGGCTGCCATAGTTCATGCATTGAAGATTTGGAGGCATTACTTGTATGGCGTATCTTGTATGGCGGTGATTCAGAGACTACGAAGTAGCTGTTGGCGTCCGCAGCCCTGTATC
>MCJB01048634.1:38222-55722 GCA_002018475.1 Nicotiana obtusifolia | reverse complement strand
TTTTTTGAAAAGGAGTAACCAGGCTTCTTTGACGTAATAAGACTATTCAAATTCCAATATTCATGGAGAAAGAATCATAATAAATGTAAAGAAGAGGCATCTTTTACCCAATAGCGAAGAGCTTGAACCAAGATTTCGAGATGAACGGGGTAGGGTATTAGTATATCTAATACATAATTTAGATGTGAAAAATTATCCTCTAAAAAAGGAAATGTCGAATGAATTGATCGTAAATTATGAGATTTAAAAATCTTTTTGCCTTCGAAAGAAGATAAAGAAGATATTAATCATAGAGAAAACGGAATTTCCACAATAAACGCAAATCCCTCTGGTATCATTTAAGAATACAAACTCTTGTTGCACCCCAAAAATGAATTTGTGTTAATCATTAGTAGAAATAAGAAAATGATTATATTGATACATTCAAGTAATTAAACGTTTCACTATTAGGAAACTAAATTTATTGTTATAACCTGGATTTTCTAACAAAATAGACTTATTTCTATTTAAACCATGATTATGAGCAAGTGCATAAATATACTCCTGAAAGATAAGTGGATATAGGAAGTTGTGTTGTTGCGATCTATCTAGCTGTAAATATCTTTGGATTTCTTCCATTTGAAAATTCGATTTGAACCAAAGATGGAAGATTTTGAGGGTTATCAAATGATACATAGTGTGGTACAATTAAAACAAAGTATTATAGTAAGAATAGATACCTTGGATACAGGTAAACTTCTCAACGGATTCTCTATCATCTCTTTTCTTTTTTCGTTTCATTTAATTGGTATATGTTATAGTGTTATAGGATAATAAGATGGTTAGAAATCCTTTATTTTTTCAACCTAATCGCTCTTTTGACTTCGGAAAAAACTTTCTTTATCAATATACTGTTTCTTCTACACACACATCTCCATACTAGAAAATGGTAATAGTTAGGATTCATTAAAAAAATCGAGAATCCACTCATGGGACAAGAAACCCTTCCCGCATCAGGCACTAATAAATTTTTAACGTCTAATTAGATCAGGAATCATTCAAATTAAGAACAAAGGTCGTTGCTTTTTCTTTCCCTATAATTTAATTGAAGCCGCAGCCCTATCCATTTATTCATTCGACCCAACTTTATTTTGTTCTGTTCCAAGAATTCTAACACGGTTTTATACCCATCTAGGAACAATGAAATATTCTCAGAACTTTCCGTTGATACGACATGCTATTTTTACCATTCATTCCCTTTCAGCATCAGTCGTGGTCTTCCAAATTTTACCGAGAGTATGGACGAATCCCTCACTTCATCCATATGTGTAAAAGAGACTAGCCCCACTTAAAAGCCGAGTACTCTACCGTTGAGTTAGCAACCCGAGAAAATATCAAAAAATAAAATAAAATAAATAAAGAGATTAGACAAGACAACCAAAAACCATTGAAGGAAGAAATCTAAAAAAATACATTCACATTTTCGAATTAATTTAAAACATAAAATAAAACTAAATAGATCCACTTTATTTATCACAATGAATTATATTTGATCGATACACTGTTGTCAATATAAATATTGAATATTGAAAAAAAACAAATAAATTTCAATTGACAACAATAAAAAATATTTTTTTTTAAAAGGAGTTGTGTTGGATTGGCACTACAAATCTAATCCAAATAAAATAGATACAAAAAACTATAGATGGGAGAATAAATTAAGTGGAAAATAAAATTACAATTTACTTAGATGTATTTAATCTATAATGGATTCAATCAAGTTAAGTGAGATAAGCAAACTTGATTTTTTTTTTAGTTTTAGTAGAGTTCCAATGAAAAATGGGAAACCACCCAATTGAAGGAAATGCCCGAATTTTATATTTCGAGGATCAATAAAATAAGTGGTTTTGTCGTTATAGAACACGGAATTCAATGGAAGCAATGATAAAAAAAAATACAAATAAAAAAGGAAAGGGAGGAAATACAAAAAAAAAAAATAGAAGAGAAAAGTCATACAAAGTTATATACAAATGACTACCCCCTTTTTCAAACTTCGAAATCCCTTGTTCTTATTCTTAGTTAAATGTGTGGAATAGACCAAATCATAAGAAAATTTAAAAATCAAGCAAGGAAAAACCCTTTTTTATTTTATTCTTCATGTCCAGGATTACATCCGGGATCATTAGATAGGAATCCAAAGATGAAGAGAGAAACAAAAAATATCACTACTGTGTAAACGAAGAGTTTGAGAGTAAGCATTGCACAATCTCCAAGATAATTTTTTTGAAAAAAAGAGAATAGATCATCCATTTTTTACCGCATATCCTAGTTTGACACCATGATTCCACAAGATCTAGTTTCGTTCAAGTAACGGATTATAGCCAACTGAAAGGATCTTCTGATCAATCCAGAGATCATTTGGATTCCATTAGTAATGAGGATTCGGAATATCACACATTGATTAATCAAAGAGAGATTCAACAACGAATAGAAAGATCGATTCTTTGGGACCCTTCCTTTCTTCAAACGGAACGAAAAGAGATAGAATCGGGCCGATTCCCGAAATGTCTTTCTGGATATTCCTCAATGTCTCGGCTATTCACGGAACGTGAGAAGTAGATGACTAATCATCTATTTCCGGACCTCCACGCGGAGGGACTCACCTGTGCCCAACACACTTGATAGCGGAGGCAAAACTCCTCAATGACGGAGTCAAACTCTTCACTCAAAGAAAATATCCCCAAAGTGAAGGGATACGTATAGAAGTACGTAAAACCCTTCTTGGGTAAGGTTACCCGCTCCGCCAGGTCAGGAGCGATAATGTCTAAATCCTGGCAACACAATCTTCCTTCACAGCAGGAATGCCGGAAGGAGGGATAGAAGAAGGATATCTGCTAAAGGCCTGTGACAACTCGGTAAGTCGTCTCACGAGTTACCGCTCCGTTTCCCCTATTTCCACCTCATTATGCTTCGTTATCCGTGTTTCATGTGATCGAATTGAGTAGTTTGCGTTCGGAGTGGATTTGGTAAGAAATGAGACACTTTAAGTTGGAAAAGTCAACCGGATGTTGACTTATGAGTTAGAAGGCTCGGATGTGAATTCCGATGATTCGGTTAGTTTCGGGAGAGGATTTATGACTTAGGAGAGTGATCGGAATTAGTTTTGGAGGTTCCGTGTAGAATTAGGCTTGAATTGGTGAAGTTAGAATTTTGGCGATTTCCGGTTGATAGGCGAGATTTTGATCCGAGGGTCGAAATGGAATTCCGAAAGTTGCTATAGCTTCAATATGTGATTTATGACTTGTGTGCAAAATTTCAGGTCATTCGGACGTGGTTTGGTCGGGTTTAGATCAAAAGAGCGATTTAGAAGATTTTGAGATCCTTAGGCTTGAATCCGATGCGAATTTGATGTTATGATGTTGATTTGAACGTTCCGAAGGTTGGAACAAGTTTGAATAATGTTATGGGACATTTTGGCATGTTTGGTTGAAGTCCCGAGGGCCTCGAATGGATTTTGGATGGTTGATGGAGTTTAACTTTGGCGTTTCAAGAAGAAGTCGATGTCGTACCTTCAAGAAAAAGTGGTATCGTATTATGCAAATGAACTCCAAATTCAGTTTTGATTGAATCATTAGATCCGTATCGAAATTTCGGAGTCATAGAAAAAAGAATCGTCCAATTCGGACATCGTATGAGAAAGTTATGCCCATTTTCGCGACGAGGAAAAAATCTGCCGAAATGTGAGATCCGCGATCGCGGATCAACAAATGCGAACTGCGGAATGGACTTCGAGGTTGCAAACTGAGGCAGAAAGGGTCTATAAGCGGGGGGTTTTGGCCATTTTAGCCATTTTAACATATTTGGGGCTAGGGAGGTCGGATTGAGGCAATTTTCAAGGAAAACATCGGGGTAAGTGTTCTTTATCATAAATTCTTCATAGATCATGATTCCATACTCATTTACATCATGAATCCATGAATATATGGAAGAAAAATCTGATTTTTTTTTTTAAATCTTCCAAGAACGAAAATTTAAGATTTGAAAGCCAATCCGATGTCGGAATTCGACAAATTTTATATGGTTGAACTCGTATCGGAATGGATTATCACATTTTGTGGGTTTTGTACGATTATGAGAAATGGGCCCCACTGGCAATTTTGAGTTAAATTTCGGATTTTAATCCGGAAAATTTGTAAATTCATATGGAATTAGTTTTTACTATGTGTATTGAGTGTATTAAATTATCTGTGACTAGATTTGAAGCCTTCGGACGCAAAGTTTCAAGGCAAAGGTTTATCGGAACCTTGAATTCAGTTGAAGCGAGGTAAGTGGTTGTCCTAATCTTAGCTTGAGGGACTAGAAATCCTGTGCTAATTGTTAAATTACTTCTTGATGAGAACAATGTATAGGTATGGTGACGAGTACCTATACATTGGTGTCGAGCATGACCGTGGGTCATATATTGATAAGTGTTGTGCAATTATTGTTCTAAGTGCTAAATATTATCTGTGATTGTTGTTGTAATATAAGTGGGAGCGGGTGGTACGCCTGCCACAAGATATCGTGAAATGAGGGCGAGTGGTACGCCTACCACATGAATTTATCATTATAATTGTCCCTCATGATTACAGGTTGATGTATCTTTTATTCGGCATAATTTAGATTGTTAGATGGACTAGTTGAATAAGAAAGTGTTAGAAGTCAAAAAGGGGTCCAGTGTCTAAGTCACGGGTAGTGTCTTAGGAGTTAATTAGGAGTTTAAGGGATCCGGTGTCACAATAGTAGCGTCGTGTCTAGGTTTAATGAAATGATAATTGGGTTAGGAGGTTAATTGTAGAACTTCGACTATAATTAAGTACTAACATTGATTGAGCTAAATAGGAGTCGAATATGGTTTGGTTATAGTTGATTTCCCCCTGGCCAGGATGATTGTTTGATGTTGTTTATTCCCTAATTGGGAAGTTGTTATGTTGCCTTGTTCCCTTGTCGGGACTTCTTGTGATTGTTGTGGTATTGTAAGTGGGAGCTGTGGCACGCCTGCCACAGGATATATTGTAAGTGGGAGCGGGTGGCACGCCTGCCACGAGATATTATGAAAGTGGGAGCAGGTGGTACGCCTACCACAGGATATATTGTAAGTGGGAGCGGGTGGCACGCCTGCCACGGGATGTGATGTATGTGGGAGCGGGTGGCACGGCTGCCACAAGAGGTTACTGTAAGTGGGAACGGGTTGCACGCCTGCAACAAGAGGTTACGGGAGGTGAAAGTGGCTTGTATTTCATCTCATTGTGTTAAAGGCTAAATTGCAGTTTTCTTTCTTAATCGTTGATGATTCGTTTCGCTTTATTTGTCTGTTATTGCAATGTATGTTTTCTTTTCCCCGTTTAAATTGTTTATGTATTTCTAGTTTTCTGCTGTAGATACATATATGTTTATAATTAAACAGGTTTATCTGAAGTCTGGTCCTAGCCTCGTCACTACCTCGCCGGGGTTAGGCCAGGCACTTACCAGCACATGGGGTCGGTTGTGCTGATACTACACTCTGCACTCTTTTGTGCAGATCCCAGTGCCGCAGGCTTCGGACAGTATAAAGCTTCCAGCGTTGTGATTATCAGGCGACCCAAGGTAGTACTGCAGACGTTCGCAGATCTTGGCGTCCCCTGTCCCTTTTCTTTACCTGTTTCTTCCACGTAGTTCGGAGACAGTATTTTGTTATTTCTTCCAGAACTTTGTTTGTAGTACTCTTAGACAGTCTGTGAAACTGTGACACCAGATCTTGGGTAGTTTGTAAAAGAGATTTTATTCGTTATATTCTATGCATTTCGCTCGTTAAATTGTGTTGTTTATTTATGGTTGGTTTTAGTTAGATTGATTTCGAATGAGAACGTGGTAAACAATTCGGTTGATTGGCTTCCCTAGCTTTCACTAGTAGGCACCATCACGACTCCCGAGGGTGGGAAATCCGGGTTGTGACAAGGCCGATGTACGAGGGCTAACAGAAGGAAATTTCTCTTCGAAGTCTTTTGTTGTAACAAGACTTCTAGGGATGATGGTGCTCACTGTTGGAGGAGCAGCGTCCTCGACTTTGTTTTTGTTCTTTGAGGAACTAGTGTTTTTCGAAGAAGAGGCCATTGTATGTTATGGAAGAAGGAAAAGCTTTTCTCGTTTAAAGAGAGTTAAAGAAAAGTTCGAAGAACAGAATACAAGTTGAATGAAGAGAGTTTGTGAGAGTTTGGAGAATTATGGAGTATGAATGAAGGAGATTGATGCGTATAAGTAAAGGTTTAGGCGGCTAAATTCATGGCCATGATTACCTCGATAACGGGCAAAAGTTATGCCGAATCGTGGGATGACGTGTGTTCGGGACATTAAATGCGGAGAGACGTGCGTCTAATCAACCGTCAGAAGCTTTTCAGAAGGGATCAGAGTAATTCCCGCCAAAAAGAATGTTTCTACCAACTTTTCGGTGACACAAAGTTATGTCACCGAAAAGCAGAAAGACTATCTGTATAGGGTAAAATATGCTACGCTAAATGGCTGCACAAGAGAGTGACACGTGGAGCCGAAGGCGGAAGGTAGTTAAAACCGAAGGCAACTGTTCCATTTGTCACCGGAAAGAATGACCCTCATAAAGATGCAATAAACACCTTCTACCCGATAGCATTTGATGGAAAATATTCCACAAAATTTAGTACACTGCCCGTTACAAAGAATTTGACATGTATGCTCACCGTTACACATTCTTCAATAGCCCTCATAATTAACAGTAAAGAAGAGCATGATCCTTGAACCTTGTTCTCTAGGTGCAGCTATAAATAGTGAGCTCTGATATCATTGTAAGGGACACGAATTTTCTGACAAACGTATGCTATAATCGATTCAAAGCTTTATACAATTTTATCTTCTTATTCCTTGATTTCATTGTTGTTGTGCCTGGAAGCCATGCTCCCGGAATTACTGTTTCTGCTATTTTGTCTTCATTTCAAGGCTAAGTTCTGCGTATTTCCTCAATTATTTTATTGTTTCAGGATCGAATTAATTCACTTGTCTAGAAAACACGTATAAATTCAATTGTACTGTTTTACGAGTAAACAGATATCAAAGATAGACCAAAATAGTAGAAACTATGTACCTCCAAATATGAGTTCCAATTAAATCTTTTTAATTTTCACATTTTTAGTTAAATCTAGGCACCAAAATTTGTTAAGTGTTTAATAAGACCAAAAGTGCTCTTTCTTAACAAAAATGATGGACTAGTAGTGTTTAGAGGCATATTTAAGGACTATTTTAGAGTACACCATTTTGCATTTTTTCGGGACACCGGACATACATGTACACTTTAGCCATCACCATTTAATGGCTGTTCTATTATAGTCTCTGCTCAGTATCAGTAATTCAGTAGTTCCCTCAAGCACTACAGCCATGAGATCATTTCTAAAACTGCGTTTCCTTTCTTCACAATCCCTTCTCTCCTCACGTTTCAATCCTAATTCTTTGCCTTTCACGTCATCTTCCCAAACAGGACCCACCCCAACAAGCACAAATACAGCCACTTCTCTGACCGAAGAAGAGCTTACACAGATAAACCTACTAATCCCACGTTTATGCTCTTCAAACCACCTCAAAGAGGCTGCTAATCTCATCACCACAGCTTTTATCACAAACCCATCTTTAGAATCACTCTCCCTTTCCATTTTCATTCATAGTCTCTCTCTTGAAGACCTTACACAACCCATGTACTTCCTCAACCGCCTCAAGTATACCCCAAACACTCAATCTTTTTTAATACCCATTTGCAAAAAGTTAGTTTCTTTGTATTTTACAAACAGACAGGCCAAGAAAGCTCTAAAGATTTTGCATTGGGTGTCAAGGCCTGATTTTCCTTGCGCTGTGGATTATGAATTGTGTGCTCTTTTCTTAAATGGGTTTTGCAAGAATGGTATGGTTGTGGAAGGGTTGAAGGTTTTGAGGATGATGGTAGTTGGGAATTTGAAGGTTGGGGATGAGGTGAGAATGTGTGTGTATAGAAGTTTGTTGAGGGAGGCTAGGATTAGAGAGGCACAAGAACTGAATGAAGCTTTGAAGTGTGCTGAGAATGGGGATAAGGGAAATGGGGAAGTTGTTGCTTTGTTGAATAGTATGATCTCATATTGGATTGAATAGAGAGAATATGGTAACTATTTGGCAAAATGATGACTCCATTGGTGGCTAATGCTATTTGGTTTCATACAATATGCTTTGTATTTGTGCTGCTTTTTTACTTTAAGAGAAGACCAATATGAACTGAAATATGGGCAGTTTTTACAGTATTTCATGAATGGTTGTGATTGCACTTCTGAATTATGAGCTCCACTCATGTTCTTAGGCTATGCGCTTTTGAATTATCAGCTAATTATGAGCTTCACTCATGTTCTACGCTTTGTGCAGATTCTTTCGTTATATTGTGAAAACATCAATGTGTAGTTTAATCAACTAGTGTTTATAGCTTCTATCCATTCTCAGAGGCTTTAATAATAGTCATATAATTGTTTGTTCTATCTTACTTCTCTCCATACGTCTTTTATTTTTTGCGTGCCTATTGTGGATAGTTGTCTTGCTCCCTTATTTTGTCTAATTTCACTTTCTTTTTATTAGATGTGTAATCTTTATAAAATTCTTACTAAGATCCAATGTTCTGTACTAGCAATATCAGACAAAGGTAGAAAGTAAAAGATTTCATCTAGACTAATGAAGTCTCAACGCGATTAGCTTTATAAGAATGCACTTTTGCACCTAACAAGTAAAATGCTTAATCTTTTACGTTTAGAAGGTACATGTCTGTTTGACTTACATCAAGCTTGCCCTCACCGGTTTTGCTGTTCTTATTTCTATTGTTAATTAGATACACTTTTAAGTGCTTATGAGGTTGTAAATAAATTGTTTTCTCAAGTACCTGTCTCTCTCACCACCATTGGATGGCTGGTGACTGGGGGTGTGGGTGTGGATGATGCTGAATGTTTTAAGCAGCTCCACAAGATAGCAGATCTATGCTGTAAAAGTTTCATATTGTTTCTAAATATTTGAGTTGTTATAACTTATTTAGTGTAATCTAATAGGATAGAAAGTTTTAAGTATTTTGGGTCTATAATTCAAAGTAAAGGAGAGATTGACAATGATGTCACACATCGTATTGGAGCAAGATGGATGAGATGGAGGCATGCATCCGGCGTATTGGGTGATAAGAAAGTGCCACTGAAGCTTAAAGGCAAGTTCTACATGGTGGTTGTTAGATCGACTATGTTGCATGGGGCGGAGTGCTGGGCAGTCAAGACCTCTCATATTCAGAGGATGAAAGTAGCGGAAATGAGGATGCTGAGATGGATGTGTGGGTATAGTAGGAGAGATATGATTATGAATGAAGATATTCGGAAAAAAATGAAAGTGGCTCCTGTGGTGGATAAGATGCCGGAAGCGAGGGTAAGATGGTTTGGACATGTGAAGAGGAGAGACATAGATTTCCCGGTGAGAAGGTGTAAGAGGTTGGCTATGGTGGAGCATAGGAGGGATAGAGGTAGACGGAAAAAGTATTTGGAAGAGGTGATTAGACAAGATATGACACATCTTCAGCTTGCCGGAGGCAATGACCCTTAATAGGAGGGAATTGAGGGCGAGGATTAAGGTAGTAGGTTAGTGAGTAAGGCTTCTCTTATTACATGTTATAGTAGTGTATTCTCATTTTCCTTATCACGAGATTTTTATCATTGCCTATCGTTACTGCTTTTCTTTTCATGGATTTTTTTCTTTATATACCTTTCATGAGCTGGGGGTCTATCGGAAATAGCCTCTCTATCTTTCCAAGATAGGGGTAAGGTCTGTGTAAGTAATACCCTCCCCAAACCCCACCTATGTGACCACATTGGGTTTGTTGTTATGTTGTTGTTGTAATTTTGAAACTATTGAATAAAGGGAGAAAATGGGCAACACATAAAGATGGAGGCAAATACTGAAATATGCATAGTTGGTCTGAAGATATAATACAGGAAAAGCAATAGAAGACTATGCTTAATTTGAGCCGCTATGGCTTTGGTCTAGTGGTACAAGTGCAACGATGTGTGGATTAGCCGCATGTCACGTGTTCAAACCCTGCTGCAAACAAAGCTCGGTATTTTAGTGGAGAAGAGTAGAGGGGTTGGCGCATTATCCGTTGAGTTTCAAATCATGCGCTAGCTGGCCCTTGAGGATTTCTCAGTTATAAAAAGAAAAAAGAAGAAGAGTATGGTTATTATGAGTCCTTGCTTGTTGTACACGAAGCTTGAAACTTCATAGGACTTGCCTTTTCTATATAGCCTTCTGGCCCTTCTCTTACTTCTCGTGCATCTTTGCATTCTTAAACATTTCTATATTAAGCAAAAGATGAACTATGCATTCTCTGATTTTTATTCAATTAATTGTGCAAGGACATTTTAGGATGACCAGCTTCATTCAACATAAACCTTCGGATAGAAGCACATTTCTGATGTAGGGGCTGAGTTTCCTACATATTAGCTCGTTCTTTTCACACATGTCAATGGAGACAAGTGGTGTTTTTGGTCCTCTAGCCATATGGGACATCTCTAGGTAGTAGTTGATACCAATACCTTTTTGATGTGCTTTAGCTGGTTTCTAGCATTTTTATTATTTTGCATATATATGGTAGAATTTTTGTTTGTTCCTTGATTGTGGGGCTTTGACTTAGATGGACAATAGTTTTAAGAACTTCTAAATGTTGTTGATGAATTTGTTGCTGCTTTAATTTTCTTTTGCGGGTGGTAGATTTGACAAGAATTATGACCAGGAGAACTACATTTTTTTTTTCTGAAGCTACTTGATTTATGTGTATAGTTTAATTTTGGAATGCTAGTGCTGCTATTGTCATAGGCCCTCTAATTCCATTTATATTTCTTCTCTTCGTAAGATTCAGAAAGACTTGTCTTTTGGAGGGTGTGGCCTAGCAGTAGATTAAGTTGGTGAAACTATTCCAGGTGTATTACTCTTTTTCAGTAATAAGAGGGCATCAAGTGTCTCAAGAAGAGATTTTGTTATTTTGTAAACCGTCTGGTGCTTTGTGTGTTAAAATCCAAGGGGATGGCATCAGTCGCTTCTTTAGTACAACGTGGCACAAGTGTGTGATATCTTGTTTTGTCTTTGTTTGAGGTTCAAGCAGTGTTGCCAACAACTGTAATGTGGCATTATTAAATCAGCCTTGCTTTGGGATATGAACATCTTTACTATGTCGTATCCATTGAAGATCTACTGTATGTATAGCTGAAGATGACATTTACTTGGTTGCAATATGAACTAATAATTGCATCCCCTTGTGCCTATATTGTGGTCATATTCCCAGATCCGGTTAAATTAGTTGAACGGTTGAAGATGTTTTCTATTTAAGAAACATCCGATTTATTTTCCTGATATTTTACGTTGCTTCCTGGTTGCAGATCTCATGCACTACTGGATATCTCCCTCTGGCATCTCGGTTCATTGTTGCAGTTCATCCTCAATTGTACCTCTACGTCATCCTTATGTTGAGGCAAAGGGCTATTTGGGGATTTTCAGTTTTTGCTGTTAACTTCCTTCAAGTACCATGGAACTGTTGGTGGGATATCTGGAAATTGGATATCTTGTAACATTGACTGGTGAAATTCCTACTGGATGAAAAGACCTTAAAGAGCCAGATTGCTCCCTTCATCTTCAATCTTGATTTGTCCATTTATTTTGGAGTTTCAGAAATATGTCATGTCATATGGTTAACATACTATGAAAATATGGTTGATATGACCAAGTGGCGGTTGGTGGTGGAGATGGTCGAGATTCTTCAGTCAGGCTGCAAACATTGGATGAGTTTCCTGATAGTTTGTTCAGTAGCTTTCATGCACTGGGAGATGATCAGAACGTTCAGGGCGGATTTAATGTTATATTGATGGTGCACGTGAACTCTTGGTCTTTCCGCCAAACTAAATATTTTATATACATATTTCCTAGAAGTGATCTAATATTATTTGCTAGCACCTATGTTCCAAAAAGATTAAATGGTGCACTTGGTTGAGTGGAGAGTTATTTACCCGAAAGATTAAAGATCGATTTTCACGTAAAACTTTTTTTTCTTCTTTTTATTAGTGGTGCACTCATGTTCCAAAATTTTTAGATCCGCCTATGTGAAAGTTCACTGCGATTGCACCATCACAGCTAACGGATGTATCCTATCCAACATTGATATAATTATCAATCAACTAAGCTTCAATCCGAAATTAGTTGGAATTCTTTGAGATCTGTTAGGTCCAACTGGACCATCATTTCAGTGTTCAGATGATTTATCATAATTTTAGACTGGTTATGCTTTGTAAAACTACAGCAAAGTTCTCTACTTTGATATACTCATTAGAAATAAATAATATTAAGTATTTTTTAAAATCCAAGAGTATGAGAACTTATATGTTATCCCTCATTGAATTCTGTTGATAGTAATGCAGGGCGAAATTGCAAGAGAAGTTTCATATCTAAGTGAGTTTGTTTATGCTGAGTGTCATAAAATTTTCAATATTTCTGTGGTCAATACTGTGCCAATATTATGAAATTACTATAAATTATCGAGCAGTAAATTATAGGTCTTGAATCTTGATGATATTTCCATGATTGAATCAGTTCTATATCGATTCTTAGAGAAATATTATGTAAAACTACGTCCATCATTTTACGTAAGAACAAAGTTACTCTTGACTCGACATCATTGAATTTGAACCAGGGGTAAATTTTGGTTCGAACTCTTAAAATCTTGATTCTGCCTCTGATTTAAATATATATTATATATATCATAATTTACAAGAGGATGTGACTTGTCTCTGAAATAAACTTTTCTTTCTTCATTTTTTCTTTCGCCGAACATTGGAACAAAAATTGGATGCATTTTTAAAACTCACGTGGTTAATAATTCTTTATCACCTCGTTTCAGATGAAAAAGGAGTATCTTTTAGAGTTTTACCATCAGCTAAAAATAAGGAATATATAAAATGTAGTGTTATTGAATAAACGAATATAAAAAGTCAAAAAAATTAAAACCCCGGAAAAACCCTTGTGGGTTCTTTTCTCTATCAGCTTGTTATGCTGACAGTAGAGTGGATAACGTTCCAAGAACTCAAAATACATCTATGAAACAATTCACTTTACTGAAATGCCACTAATATTTTCACCTCATTCCCAGAACTACACAACGCAGCAAAAATGTTCTCTTCAACCATTCTAATTCAACAACCAACAAACTTGTTCCACCAGCCAGAGTTTCACCATCAGGTAACAAACCCAAAATGTTTTTTTTCTTGTTTAATTTTCTGGGTGTTGATTTTTTTTTTTTTTTTTTTGATTGAACCAGTTATGGAGACATGGATGTGCTGCACCAGTGCAAAAGCAACCCATTATTGTATGTAGTAATAACAAGGGAAGAAGCAGAACCTTGAGAGTTAATGCGAGTGCTAATGGTGCTGCAACTTCTTCCACTCTAGAGGGTTATGATTCTTCTCCAACGCCTTCTGCATTTCCTCTATTTACACCCTCTTCTCAACCCCAAGATACTCCTGCTTCTCAGGTACCTTTTACTTTCCAAAAGTTTTCTTCTTTTCCATGTTCTTGAAGTTCCTGTTAGTTAATCATCAGGGCCGTCTCAATAGAATTGGGGGCCTAAAAACAAACAATAATAAGAGACCTTAAATTTATTTTTATGAAATTTATATACTTATCAGACAAACAATTACTTACTTTTTGCTCTATGAAGAGAAATAACTAATTCAAGAAAACTGAGTTGAAATTGGAAAGTGAAATCGTCAGAAACAGCAAAAAAATGAATGTATATAGAGGAGAAAAGACCAAAATTGAAGAGGGGGTAAATGTATTTAATAGCGAGAGAGAAGAAACCGCACAACCTCAACTAAATTCAAAAAAAGGAAAAAGAAAAAACATTGATATCTTTTATTAATGATAATTATATAAATTATATATTATATATAACAATAGTAAGCTCATTGTTCAAGTGCTCTTTTCTGCGGTAAGAGTTTCGGCACTGCATACTTTTTCCTATATGCCTTAACATTTTCAGTTAGATTTTCACTCTCACATTTCATGTATAGGTATCTCATCCTTTATTACTTAGTTACTGTAATGGTTAAATTCGCTCTCTTTTCTTTGTCTTTGTCCTTTAATTTTCTTTTGAGAAGCTGTTGAACATATTTTTTCCTATATGTTCTATTTGGTTATTTCAGATTATCCTTATTTTCTTTTGTTCTTACTGTTTCTTCATGAACAGCTGGAGCTGGCAGATCCTGATTTCTATAAAATAGGATATGTTAGAAGTTTTCGAGCCTACGGAATTGAATTCAGGGAGGGACCGGATGGGTATGGAGTGTTTGCTTCCAGGGACGTGGAGCCTCTCCGTCGAGCTAGGGTGAGCACTACCTTACACTATGTTTATATGTGGAAAGTTTTCATTCTTTTGAAGGAATATATAGCTTTACCATTGGAAGCAGTGTCGAATTCAGTGCTCCATCAATGTTTAGCTGTACCTAAAGATGAACTTCATCTACCACCGAAAATTGGACCGAGTGGAAAAAAGGACATGCAAAAATTATAATACCCTTTAATCTACTCTCCCTCCCTTCTTTCTGGGATGAGTATCCTTAGTTTATTTCACTCATTTACTTTTTAACAACGATAAGTTATATGGGGCCAATGTCTTGGCACTTCTAATTCTTCTCCTGCTGTAGTGTATTATATCTTCACCTTTAGTTTTAGACTGTGTCTAATTCATTTGGCATTAGCTTGACTTTTCGATTCCTTTTTTGTCATTGATTATCTTCACACCTTTTCTTTATCACTAAAATCTTTACAGGTCAATGAATGAGGAGGTTTGTTTGTAATGCAGGTAATAATGGAAATTCCTCTAGAACTGATGTTAACCATAAGCAAAAAGCTTCCTTGGATGTTTTTTCCAGATATCATACCTGTGGGACATCCAATATTCGACATTGTCAATTCAACTAATCCTGAGGTAAAAGGACGCATTTTTTCCTTTTAAATCTTTTCTGATGGTACACATGGAAGAATATTTATCTGCATTTTTAGTTGCTTATTCTTTGATTTTGTCATTTTTTATTTGGTATTCCAAGATCTCTTGTTAGTTTTTAATATTGTTAACCTTTTTATGGCAGACTGATTCGGATCTGAGGTTGGCATGCCTTCTTTTATATGCTTTTGATTGCAAGGACAACTTTTGGCAGCTTTATGGAGACTTCTTACCTAGTGATGATGAATGCACTAGCTTCCTTCTAGCTACTGAGGTCTGGATATGAGTATCATCCAAATTTGATGCTTATAATTATTTAATGTAATATTTTGGAGAAGATTCTATAGAAATGCTATGCATTCACAAAATTAATCTTCATTTTGTTAAGGTGTTCTGCTGAGGTTCAAGTTGGAGTAACTCAAAATGTGTGAAAAGAAAAAAGCTTTTGTGATATTCACACTGTTATGTGACCTTAGGACATTAAGGTGTTCTAATTTGTAAGAGAAGTTTCTTCTATTGAGGCTTGTTCTGTTGCATGACTGTTGAAGCTCTCTTCTGTAACAAAAGTCTAATTTGGAAATGCTATTTTGGTTGTTTAGCTGAAAAGCAATATGTGGTTGAGCTTCTTCACTTCTGTGATTTGCATTTTCTATTAGTCAGCTGGGCATGTACTTAGTAGACTAATTTCTAGAATGTCAATTCCAGAGTTATAAATGAACATTTGTTGTTTGTGTCTCACACAATCTTGCTTCTTAATGGTTTTTGTGATGTAGGAGGACCTTTTGGAGTTGCAAGACGAGAAGCTTGCTTCAACCATGAGAGAACAGCAACATCGGGCACTTGAGTTTTGGGAGAAAAATTGGGTATAGACAATCTTGTTCAATCTCTTTTCTCCAAATTCTTGTTCACTAACAATGTCTATTGACTTTCTCGATTTGTTTAGCATTCTGCAGTACCCCTCAAAATAAAGCGTCTTGCTCGGGATCCTGAGAGATTTATTTGGGCAATGAGTATAGCACAATCTCGATGCATCAACTTGCAAATGAGAATTGGTGCACTGGTTCAGGATGCAAATTTGTTGGTACCTTATGCTGGTGAGCTTCTTCTGTTGTATTTCTGTACCTCTCGTCTCCATACTTTATTGTTGGCTTTAAGTGGGTTGTTTACACAATGCAGCATCTTATTTTGACTGAATGAACTTGGTTTAGATATTTGTAAGTTAGTTTGAATGGCGTCATTTATTTTTATTTTTTCTAATGGTCTTGGAGTGATGCTCATGTGTACTTTTATCTTTACGTGAAGTGGGTCAAAAAGAGCAGATCTGCGACTGCTATAACAAGTTAATCAGTGAGAAGTATGTTCTGTTTTCAGCTTCTCCCTCTGTGACATAAAACTTGACCTACTTACTATTACAGGGAAAACAACATTCTTCTTCCATGCTAATGATATTTAATATTTCTTTGATCACATTTTGTAAGAAAGACATGGTTCATAGTGGGTTTTATGTAGTCTAATACTAAGTTGTGCGGACTCTTCATTTAGCCGCCGCACCCGTGTCGACATGAAATTGGTAGTGGTAAGGGTGTGAGATTCGTACTGGGTGTGGTCACTTGAGATCGAGTACCTTGACCACAATCCATGGATAAAATTTGAGGAAAAATAAAAAATAAAAGATTGAACATTAGCTGCTGCCTGCTAGTGCTAGTGCCTATAACCGGAGAAATTCTCAAAATGAAAGATTGAATTATTGGCTGCACTCCACGACCTACAATTAAGTTTTCCACATGATATCTTCTCATAATTTAGGATATTTTTGTAGATCTATTTTTGAATTTTGAATTATTTTTAGCTGAGTTCCCGCACCCGTACCCATACTCGGTTCCGTACCCCTGAATCTTAATATTTAGATTATGAAGGATTCGACCTCTAAATCCGCACCTGGATCGGATACCCGCACCCGAGTCTGATCAACATAGGTCTTTTATATAATGTTTATTCTCAAAATTTTAATTATTCGACTTCTGATGTTAGACAGCAAGTTAATCATGTAGTCAACAATAAGGTTGTGTAAACTTTACTAGGTCATTATGGGACAGAGGGAGTACTTCACGGAAGAGGAAAATTTGTTTTCCAAAGTTTCCATTTACTCTTCTTCAATTAAAAGAAAACATGTTCCTCGAAAATAAAATATTATATAAAGAAAACATGTCCCTCGAAAATAAAATATTATATCAGCTTTTGAATTCCCTCAGCCCATAAACTCAGATTCTTCCCCATCCTCCCTTGGTTTCAGCCTTGGTGTGTGTGTGTGTGTATCCGTATGTCTCATATTAGAAGAGGCAAGATGAAACATTCGCAAGTACTAGACTTGTTGATTGAAAATCTAGTCCTGATCAAGTGCTCTATCTAATTCGATTTAAGGACTAGCGATTGTGCTTGCCTTCTTTTATTCCC
>MCJB01048634.1:0-38202 GCA_002018475.1 Nicotiana obtusifolia | reverse complement strand
CCCCCCCCCCCCCCCCCCGCCCGTGTTTTTATTCTTGGTTTCTGTATTCGTGGAACACTTCCCTCTGCATTTCTCTCTTTCATTTCGTCATGGCTCTAATTCATCATATAGCTTTAAAAACTAGTATAAGACAGAGGAGCTATGGTGTCACAACTCAAAACACATAATAGGTCGCGATGGCACCTAACACTGCCGTTAGGCAAGACTACAATTTATTTACCCTTTTTAACATTTAAAACAAAAGTTTTTCTTTTAAAAGAACAAAGTAAGTAACATCTCATGCAACCATACATATTCTTTTCTCAACAAAATACCAGCGTGATAAGTATTTCCACTGTGGTGATAGAAATGATAAGTACAACAGTACATAAATGCTAAAAGTCCCCAAAACCCGGTGTCACAAGTGCATGAGCAATCTAGAGAATATATAAAACTAATACAACTACTGTCTGAAAGTGATAGACAGAAATAATAAACAAGGTAGAGGGAGACTCTGGTGCTGCAGATCGTAGCAAGGCAAGCAGCTCACCACTAAATCTATGTAGATGACTGGCTACGCGCTAGCGTGACTACTGGTAGTACCTGTCTCAGTACCTGCACATTCAGTGCAGAAGTGTAGCGTGAGTACGAAAGACAACGCGTATCCAGTAAGTATCTAGTCTAATCTCGAAGAAGTAGTAACGAGGGGTCGACTTGACACTGACTAGAAGTCAAATAATAATATAAATACATAAAGTAGACATGGTAAGTGTACAATAAGTAGCAACGAAGCAAATAAAAATAACTACAGTAATTTCAAACGTGAGTCTATATCAAATCACTAAACATATCATTACCGGCCGTGAATGCACTAACCCACTCGTTACCAAACCAAATCCAGTTCCGATATTTAAGCACGAAGCTGCTGAGGCGAATGGCCCGATCCCATAGGAATAGTGGTGCTCAATACTGCCGAGACGAACGGCCCGATCCCATAAAAATAGTGTTACCAACCTGCCGAGACGAATGACCCGATCACATAAGAGTAATTTATTTCACTGTGGAGCCGAACGGCCTGATCCTATAAGAGTAGAGAAATTTACTCGCTCGCGGAAACACATGCGAGACGAGAAGACACGGATCTGTAATTTATCAAATATTTCCCAATTTTTCTAAAGCAAGAGACTAAGTCGATATCCTCAATGAAAATCCTCAATCTCAATCCTAATCAAGATAATTAATACACAGGATATGCATAAAATAGCACAATTAAAGGCATGATGTGAATCTAAGTCTACCCGAACATATCATGAATATAGCTACGTAAGGACTCTCGTCACCTCGTGCATACGTAGCTCCCCACAACAAGTAGCACACAACAATTAATACACCTAAGGGGATAAGTTCCCTCTTACAAGGTTAGGCAAAGAGACTTACCTCGGTTCCAAGTCCTCAATCCGGCTGTTCAACCTCGCGAGAACTCCTCAAACGACGCCGAGGACTCCGAAACTAACCAAAAGTCGTATAAACTAATAAATATATCCTCAAAAGTTCATAATTTAGCTATTAGAGTAATTACCCAACTCAATTTGGAAGATTCCTAAAATTTACTCCTGGGCTCACGTGGTCGAATTCTGAAAATTTTCGAATATAAATGTTATCCATGATCTTACGAACTCAAGTATATAATTTATTCCCAATTATATAATCAATTTTGTGGTCAAATCTTATTTTTACCAAACCCTAGCTTCCAACAAGATCTCACAATTTTCCCCTTAATTTCATGTTAAATCTACCCATAATCCGTGTATTTAACTCAAGAATTGATAGGGTTCACTTAACTCTTGATGTTGATGAAAATCCCCCACAAAATGCTCTCAAAATCGTCCAAGACCAAGTGGAAAATGAGAGAAAAGAGGCTAAGTCCCGTAATAAAAACCAAGTCTGCCCAGTGATCTCTTCTTGCTATCGCAGGAGGAGCCTCGCGATCGCGAAGGCATAACTGGCCCAGGCAGTGAAGTTCTTCTTCGCGAACACAAGGGTAGTCTCGCAATCGCAAAGGCTTACCCAGCCTGAGCTTCGCGAACGTGAAGAGCAAACGCGACTGACCCACCCCAGGCCCTTTGTTCTATGCGAACGCATGCCCTTGTACGCGAACGTGAAGGGCTACCGGTCCCGGACCTTCGCGAACGCGAAGGGCAAAATGCCCAATCCCCCAATTCCTTCTCCGCGAACGCGACTTCACCTCCGCGTTCGCGAAGAAGGAAACCAGAACCAGCAACATTAGATTTTTAGACTTAGCTTCGGGTGGTTCGAAATTCACCCGAGCCACCTAGGACCCCGACCAATCGCACCAACAAGTCCATAAACATAATACGGACCTGCTCGAACCCTCGACACACGTAAAACAACATCGAAATCAAGAATCGTACCCCAAAACCAACTTGAATCAGCTTATGAACTTCAAACTTTTCAATTAGGTCCGCACGCATCGAATCGTACTTAGACTACTCGAAATGACACCAAATTTTGCGTACAAGTCATAAATCACCATACGGAACTATTCCCAGGCTCGGAATCCCAAATGGACCTCGACAACACCAAAGTTTACTCCAAACCAAATTTAAAGAACTAAAAAACCTTCAATGAGCCAACTTTCCACATTAAGCGCTGAAAATGCTCCGGATTACCCGAAACCCGATCCGAACACACGCCCAAGTCCACTATTATCATACGAACCTGTTGGAATCTTCAAATCCCGGTTCCGAGGTCGTTTACTCAAAATGTTGACTCAAGTCAAACTTGACCACCTTAGGCCACTATTAAGGAATTAAGTGTTCCGATTTCAATCCGAACCCTTCCAAACCTAAACCAACCATCCTGGTAAGTCATAAAACAGTAAAAGCACATACGGGGAGTCTTAATTATGGGAACGGGGATCTAGTAAGCAAAACGACCGGTCGGATCGTTACATATGGCTTTTGATTTTTTGGGAAAAGGGAGGTTCTATTGTTTGATCAAAAAAGTTTCAAGAAAATAGAAAATTGAAATGCGGAAAAAATGGAATGTTGACCGGTGATGTATGTGCGAATTATGGCTTCTTTTGTAATTCACATATTTTAGAAACTTCCACAAAAAGAAATAGATATATTAAAAGTCTGTATTAGCTATTAAAGTCAGTCAAAGCTGTAGATGTTTAGAAAACCTGAAAGGTGTTGAACTAATATTACAGCTTACAACAACAAGAAGAACAACAGCAGCAGGAACTACTACTGTGTCTCAATCCCAATGTGGCTGGTGTTTAAGAGAAAACTTAAAGGCTTATTAGACAGGGATTCTTCTTAGTTTCAAGGAAGACCTGCTTGCAATTATCTTAGCATTTTAGATAAAATTTTGTTTTGTGAGAAAATCTTTCTAATATTTTACTCATCTTTTCTCCAGACATGATGAATCATTCTTTCCAGCCAAACTGCTTTTTCCATTGGCGCTTCAAGGACCGCATGCTGGAGGTGATGATAAATGCAGGACAAAGAATTAGAAAAGGAGATGAGGTAAATCTTCTTAGCTGTCGAGATCTAGTGAGGGCTTCATTTGAATTGTGATGTGTGTGTATCAGTAGGCATAGCTTATTGCATAGAGAAAATAACTAGCCTTTTCAATGTTTACCTTGCCTTATCAAAAAAAAAGTAACTAGCTCTATCAATGAGTCTTATTTATTTTGGATAATTCATTTGGAGAAAATGGTATGTGGGGAGTTGGAAGAAATGCCTGACTCACATGCTTATGTTCTGCCCAAAAGGCATTTCTTACACTAAATTGTGCAGAAAATATCTCTACTCCATTTTCTTGCTTTTCATAGGTCATAATATATGATATATAGGGCTATCTTATTTTTAAGGATGAATTTCTTACATCAGAGCCTTGCTTATTCCAGGCCCCAAGGGCATTTCTTACATCAAAATCTTGCATATTTAAGGACGGCCTATTTGATGCCTCTGACTTCCTTTCCTACTCCACAGCATGCAAAGCCTCGCCTTTCGCCACAAGGAAAAAGAAAAGCAAAAAATGGGAAACTTGTATAATTGATCAATGAATTAGGTAGTTTTGCATAGGTGACAGGACGGGATATGAGTAGCAATGATGCTAAGGCGATATTATGCAGGAAAGATGGGAAATGTGTATAATTGATCACTGAATGAGGTAGTTTTGCATAGGTGACAGGCATGGGTTATAAGTAGCAATGATGGCTTTCAGATTATAAGGTTAAATTCATAGTGCTGCTTTATTTTTTAATGAGAATAGAAGCATTATGAAAATTATGTCCTCTCTCTTCCACATGTATTAGTTACTAGTATTTCTTGTAATTTCTTTTGGGTGAATGATCTTTTTACATAGCATTCTCTTGTGTCCTTCTAACTTTATATCTTGGTGTTGTTCTTTAAGATTTTCCATGATTCGGGGACGAATGAGAAAGGAAATTTTAAAATTATTTCTTTCTTTGGATGGTGAGTTGAAAATAAAATTGTTAATGAGATGCTTGTTTGTCCTATTTTGACCTTATTTAGTTTTTTGATAATGTGTATTTTATGAAGAACTATCATTTTGTAAATCGTTGGCAATGTATCTGCGACGGATGTCACCGGTTGAACTATATGTGGCCCTGCTTGTTTTTATTACTATTGCATAACTTGTTAATATGACCTAAAATGGCCTTTATGAATTCTTGCAGATGACTGTTGACTACATGACTGGACAGAAGAATAACTTTTTCATGCAGAGATATGGTTTTTCATCGCCTGTGGTAATGTAGTCTTTCTTTATTCTTCCTGAGAAAAAGTAGCTGTGTTGTGCTTTTTCTGCTGAAAGTATGAAAAATTCCAACTCGAAGGCCCTTGTACTACTGACTTTATGTAGTGATATTTATCGCCATAATCTGTCAAGGATGCAACAGTAAATGAATGACAAGAAACGGCTGTGAAGTGTAAACAACAACAACAACAACAACAGATCCAGTATAATCCCACAAGTGGGGTCTGGGGAGGGTAGTATGTACGAAGACCTTACCCCTACCTTCAAGAAGGCAGAGAGGCTGTTTCTGAAAGACCCTCGGCTTAGGAAAGACAAAAGGAAGTGATGGTTCATTAAGCCCTGACAAGTGAAGATGAAAGTAAAATGAAGATGAGATAAACCAAAAGTGAAAGAGAAAAGGGTTCGAGTGAGGAATTTTTTCCCCGGAGTTATTATCCTTGTCTTGAGCTTTTGAGGTGCATGTTATAAATGGAGAATAGATTAATTTGGGCATTTAATCGTAGAATTTGAGTAGTCTTAGTTTTGACTTAATCAGTATTGCTCTCCATATAGTACAAAGAATTTAGATATTTGCGCTGAATCAGAGGAAGAAAGAGAAAAGATAGTCATCCGTATTGCATCATGTAAGAATTACCCTGACTGAGCTTATGATTTTAATTAGTTTTCAAGGCCAGCTATCTTCATAATATGGAAATGAATTTACATGTGATTATCTTTTTTTTTTTACACTGACTCTAATATATCTTTGATATTGCAGAATCCTTGGGATGTCATTCATTTCACTGGAGAAGCCAAAATTCATCTAGACACCTTCTTATCGGTCTTTAACATATCTGGCCTCCCTGGAGAATATTACCACAACAGTATGGGTCTTAAAGAATCTTTTTGATATTTTAGCTCCTTGTCCAATCTAGCTTTGCAATTAATGTCCAGAATTCTTGTTTAAAATTTGTAGCAGGTAGGCTATCATATGATGGAGATAGTTTTGTTGATGGAGCAGTCATAGCAGCAGCGAGAACGTTACCCACTTGGTCAGATGGAGATCTCCCTCCAATTCCAAGTTTAGAGAGGAAAGCAGTAAAGGAACTGCAAGAAGAATGCCACCAAATGCTTGCAGAATTCCCCACAACTTCTGACGAAGACCAGAAAATCTTAGGTAAACTTATTCGTGCACTTCTATCTAACGATGCATGTTTAGAAGAAAGATAAGTCCATTTTTGATGAGTCATTGTTGTTTCTACCAAATTTACATAGAATAGTTTTCGCTGTGGTGGTCACCGTATTTTGTGGACAAAAAAAATCCGTGTAGTTATGATGATTTGATTGTGGATTTTACTTTAATAGATTGGGTTTTCATCAATCCAGTACTGACTGCCTATTCACATGAACACTAAAATTCTTGGTTTTTGCCATGATTTAACACAGTTGCCTTAATTTCATTGGTTGCCTTTGTAACAGTTGTCACTATTCATGTCATAAAGTTGTCCAACATTGTATTCATTTTCTTGGTTTACTGTAAACAGATTCTATGCCCGACTGCAGGAGAACACTTGAAGCAGCAATAAAGTACGTAATATATCAAATAAGTTGTCATTGCATGCACAATCATTGTATCTTGCTTCAAAGCATGCAGAACTTATTTAACATAATTCTCTCATTTGGCAGGTATAGGTTACATAGGAAATTACTGATAGAGAAGGTTATACAAGCATTGGACATTTACCAAGATAGGATTCTGTTCTAGACACGGATAACAGCAGGATATGAAGTCATCTTTGCCAGAAATCAAGCCATAGCAGACGGCGTTTAAAGAATATGCTCCCTTTGCAGCTATCCTGAAGCTTAATCTGTCACACTTGCTTTCGCAGCTTATTCTTAAGAACATTTTGAGGCCTTGGGTTGGGGTCCTTGAAAGCAGTTAGTAAGGGTGTATAGGTGGAAAATGCCTTGCACTACCAGTTTGATACTAGCTGGTTAGGCCCTATTTTGGAAGGCAAAGATGGGAAGTGAAGAAAAATGAAAGGTTCTTCGTGGAAATGATGCTGAAAATGAATGATAGCGTTGCTGAATAAATTTGATGTGTGTAACAAGAGATTTGCACTTTCAGTTATTGAGGAAAAAAGACTATGAGTTACTAGTAGCAATTTTTTTCTGTTGAAAGTGGAGTAAAAACATGCCAAAAAGACTGAAATAAGAAAGTAAAGAGATCATGCTATTTGGAAATATTGTATCCAAATATGGTACTTATGACTTAGGAGAAAGCTTTACCCTTAATCGTGATTAAACCAATACATCCATTACACGTGTAAGAAAAATGTAAACATTAGAATAAAGATGTTAAATTTCATTCTAAGAATCATAATCAAGTACAAAATAGAAGAATTACTCTATCAGTTTGTGAGTAGTGTGTTTTTAAAAGTTAAATTAATTAAAACTTGGCTTATGAACGTGGTCAGCCTAAAGATTTATTCGTATGTATTATCTCTCTATTCCAAAAAAAATATTGGGATTCATGTTATTCAGTAATTTAAAGGAAGCTTAATTATATTTTTGCAGAAAGGCTTGCAAGAAATGTACGAATATTTTAAAAACAATTTCACTCTATTCAAGTCTCCTTTATTCTATATGAAATAATTGTCTTTTAAGCAAATATATTTACAATAAACAATTATAAGGATTCAATCCTAAACAAGTCAATCACTCTGGTATGAATCCTCATTGACCATGTTTCTTTATTTTAATTTAAAAAATACATTAAAAATAATATTATTAAAAAATACACAAATATTTTGTGTCATTTTGAATTTAAGAGGTGAGAGAGCTTTTTTATTTGTAAAGTCAAATAGAATAAAATGAACAAAATAGAAGAAATATAAAAAAGAGAAAAAGATAAAACTAGTCTAAACAAAACAGTACTTTTAGTTATTTAATTATTTATGTGTTATTATTTGTTTATATCCTGTTATTCAGCATTCAGGTTATTTGTTATGAGATTTTTGTGTCATTCAAATGCTAAAAGTAATAAGTTTACAAAAATAAAATGGAAAAAGAAAAAAGAAAAAAAAAAAAGAAACAGAGAAATTTATCTTAGTTTATGTACGAAAACGTCGTCTGCTGTTAAACCCTCTCCTCCTCTTCCTTGCCCAAAACCCCCTTCACTATCTGCCTCCTTCTTCCCCCACCCCTACCACCCACCCCACCCACGCCCATAAGGTTGCAGTCCACTTAGCGGTCTCATTATTATTATTTATTGTCTTTTTCTTGGGTTCTTCTAAAATTAGCTCTAAAGCTCAAGAATAAGAAAAGAGTCACCATTTAGAGCTGATGTTTTTACATTGTTATTTGAGACCAACATTCATGGTTTTGCTATTTCCGTTATATGCTCGCCAGTTTTAGCTATTTTGGGTTTTGAATGGCATTAGTTCAACACCTATTAACTACTAGTTGCCGCTCCATCATGGTATGTATAATGTATTTGCTTTCAAGAATTGGAATTTGAAGATGAAGTTTAAAACTTTTTATTTTATTTGTTTGAATTCACAGTTTAGAATTACAAGAAAGAAAATTGAAATGGTTAAAAGCTTAGTTTATCAGTGGTAGATTCCAACAATATGCTCACTTTTCTCCTTTTCTTTTTTGTTCTCATTGATATTGTTTAGTATGTAACTTCCTTGAGTTGAATCTCTGAAATAAAAGTGGTATAGGTGAAAACTATAGGGAATAATTTGACTGAGTTGAGATGCATAATTTCATTGCAATTTAGAGAATAAAGTTTTTATTTATGTTAGTTTGTAGTTGGGTTGGGGAAAACACAGACAGAATCCATTTGAATTATTTTTACTATTTAGAGTTAAAGAGCAAATGCTTTCTTTAATGCTCATGGAAGTAAGCTTATGCTATTGAACTTCTGTTTAGGAGCACTCACTATTGTGAAGCAAACTGGATAGAGCTCAGAGCTCTTTCCATTATCTCTGTTCCCAAACTAATGCCAAAAAGGAAGAAAAAAAGAATGTTTTTGTAGATTTTGTAGCATACATATAGGAATATTTGGACCTTGTATTTTTTCAATCTTTTTCCCCCACTTTGTTAAGTTCTATAATTTTTAAGATATATACATTATGATGGTTATTAGGCAAATTTGAAGATCGTTTTTGGCCCGTTCTATACACTTGTGATTGATTAAAAGATAACAGAGAACTTGTCCGGAAAAGAACTACCTTCAGTTTCTTTTACCCTTGTCTGAATTCCTTCTTGCGATAAACCACCGTGGTGACTTTACCAAAAATTTTTTGTTAAGTTGCAGAACAGGACATTGCATAATTATCAGACAAATTGCTTACAATGTTCGACGCATGCAACTGTTGACAGACTTGAGAAACTGTCTCTTAAAACCAGGATATGTTGTGGGACCAGAACTATGCAACAGATGAATTTAAGAGTCACGTCTCAACGGAAAATTCATCCTCTCAGAACCTATGCTAATGAGCCTGGATCTTCTTCTGCATTTAGTATCCTTCCGCTATCAAAGCAGGGATTAGCCAGTAGACCAATGCCCATTATCTTCAGTTTCAGGTCATTTGGAGGAATAAGTTTACGGTCTTACAACACAAAAGGGAAAATGCATTTTTCCCCTGATGCAAGAGCAATAGCAGATAAAGGCACTGTTGGATCAAAAGTAGTTAGTGACGGAAATAAAACATTCTTTAAAAATTTCAAGAATCACTCAGAGCGGTCAAAGGAATTGGCTTTTCATAGAAGAAATGCTATGCCGGACAAGGTGGCTGAGAAAGGCACTCCAACCTCTAAAGTATCAGCTAGTAAGAATGTTGATCTGGTCATTACAAAAGACACCCCTGTTAAGGTTGATGAGAAGGATGTCAACCTGGAAATTTCAGGTCTGTCTCTTAGTAACAATGGGAAGTCAACTTCCACGGTTAAGGAGAAAGCAGAGAAGCAATCAAGAAGCAAAAAGAATAAAAATGTTGCTTCTGATGCAGTAGATCAGCGAAAAGTTTCTAGGACTCCCCGAGCAAAGAAGTCTAATCCTGCTAAAGATGAGCAATCTCCAGCAGTATCAGAGGTTCGCAATTGAATTACTGTATTTTGATATATTTTGTTGCATAATTACCTGCACTAACCTTGCAGTATTCCAGATTAGTTCGCCGGTTAGTTCTTCCACAGTAGGCCCTGTTGGTAATGTCTCAACGAAGGTTGACTCGGCCCAAGGGAAAAGAACGTCTCCCAGGAAAAGGAAATCCACCACAAAGGAGAGCAATTCTCTTGGAGAACTGAATGAGGCATCTGCATTGCCATCTCATAGTAAGTTTGTACCAAACCAGAGTTCAAATGTGAGCAGCAAAAGTAAGCCCCCGGGAAACAAAACATGGCCAAAATTATATCCTCCCACAGCAAAGTCTGTATTGGTGGTGGAGTCTGTCACAAAGGCGAGAGTTATCCAAGGGTACCTTGGTGACATGTTTGAAGTCCTGCCGAGTTATGGTCATGTCAGGGACTTGGCTGCAAGGTCTGGATCTGTCCGACCAGATGATGACTTCAGCATGGTCTGGGAAGTACCTTCTGCTGCCTGGACTCATCTCAAAAGCATAAAGGTTGCGTTAAGTGGGTATGTTATCTGTTGTTCCAACTTCTGATTAGCAATCTATTGACATAGTACTAACACGTTGGGAAGGATTAGTGGTGATTATGTGATTCATATGTCCTTTTTTTTTTTCAATGATCATGATTATAGTGGGAAAAATACAGTTGTTCTGAGTTTCATCAATGTTCAGTTAACCAATTGACCAGTTACATAGAGAAGATGGAAGACACACCAAATTCCAATTTTTTTTTCTTCATGAAATAGCTGTTTTGTAGCTAGGACTGTTTAAAGCAATGTCATGTTCAGTTTCTTATCTGTTTGTCATTGATTCTCAGAGCCCAGAATCTTGTTCTTGCATCAGATCCTGATCGTGAAGGAGAGGCTATTTCCTGGCACATTATAGAGATGTTACAGCAACAGGATGCCCTGCGTGATGATATTAATGTGGCAAGGGTTGTTTTCAATGAAATTACTGAATCGTCCATCAAAGCTTCCCTGCAGTCTCCAAGGGAGATTGATGCAAATCTAGTACATGCTTATCTTGCAAGGCGTGCTCTTGATTACCTGATTGGGTTCAACATCTCTCCACTGCTATGGAGGAAATTACCTGGTTGTCAGTCTGCTGGTCGGGTTCAGTCTGCTGCCCTAGCACTTATATGTGACAGAGAAATGGAAATTGACGGATTCAAACCACAGGAATATTGGACCGTCCTGGTTGAGTTTAAGAAAAACAGAAACCTAGATTTAGCCAATAACTTTTTGTCATCCCACTTGACTCATTTTGATTCCACGAAATTAAACCAGCTCTCTGTTAGCTCTCATACCGAAGCAACAGAAATTGAACAGAAGATAAATGCATCAAAGTTTGAAGTTATAAGCTCTAAGATAACCAAAAAGCAGAGAAACCCTCCTCCTCCTTATATAACATCAACACTTCAGCAAGATGCTGCAAACAAACTGGATTTTACATCAACATATACGATGAAACTTGCACAAAAGCTCTATGAGGGGATCCAGTTGTCTGATGGCAAGGCAACAGGATTGATAACTTACATCAGAACAGATGGATTGCACATTTCAGATGAAGCTACCAAGGACATTCAATCCTATATCAGCGAAAGGTATGGCCATAATTTTGCATCAAAGAATGCTCGTAAATACTTCAAGAAGGTAAAGAATGCTCAAGAGGCCCATGAAGCTATTAGACCCACTGATATCCGAAAGCTACCCTCAACACTTGCTGGGGTGCTGGACGATGATGCACTTAAGCTATACAAACTTATATGGTCCCGTACCATGGCATGCCAGATGGAACCTGCTACTATGGAGCAGATACAAGTTGATATTGGGAAACCTGACCAGTCCATAATCTTTCGTTCTGCAAGCTCAAAAATACAGTTTCCTGGCTACCAAGCTGTCTACGAGGATGTGGAAACTAACTCAATGAGAGATAATGAGAGTGGGAGGGATGATCGTTCTGAAGTATTTGAGGCTCTTAGGAACTTAACTGCTGGGGATCAAATGTATTTGGGTAAAGTAAAACTTGAACAACACCACACTCAGCCTCCACCACGATACTCAGAGGGGTCTTTGGTTAAAAAGCTGGAGGAGCTCGGCATTGGAAGACCTTCCACTTATGCAACCACCATAAAAGTGTTAAAGGATAGGAATTATGTCATTGCCAAAGGCAGAACACTCTATCCTGAATTTCGTGGGCGTATGGTATCAGCATTTCTCTCTCATTACTTTACTGAAGTAACAGATTATAGCTTCACCGCCGACATGGAGACAGAACTTGATAATGTCTCTGCTGGTTTGACTGAATGGAAAGGCCTTTTGAGAGATTACTGGACTAGATTTAGCAAGTATTGTGAACATACTGGTAATGTGCACATTCATCAGGTGGAGAAGATGTTGGAGAAGACGTTTGGTGATTTTCTGTTTGCATCTCTTCCTGATGAAAGTAGGACATGCCCAAGCTGTCTTCAGGGAACTTTAATCTTCAAAGTGAGCAGGTTTGGTGCAGGCTATTTTATAGGTTGTGACCAACACCCAAAATGCAAGTAAGTAATGAGCTACCATAGATTTTGGATCTTTTAAATACTGTCATTTCATCTTCTCCTGATACCACAGATGTCAGTGTGGAATTTGTTCTTGCATTTACATAAATGATGTTTTGATTTACCATACATGCTTTTACATGGGTTGCAGGTCTCAAAAAATTTAGATACTTCTCTCTTGTTAAAGCAAGTATTTGGAATCTTCTGCTGTTAGATTAGGATTAGATGCAAAATTGCACAGTGGGTCAGCATGAAGCTATATCAGTGCTACTATAATGAAAGACCATCCCTTCCTATTTCTTTGTTTGTCCTGTCTGATAGAAAGAAAATTAGACTCCAAAGAGCCTTTCTTTACTTTACTACTTTAGGGGGTGAGGGTGAAGGGGGGGTTTACATAAAACCAAAGCAAAGTGGTTTATGATTGAATCTCAGAGGCATTCTTATCATTTGATAGATCCAAGTCCATGGCCTATTTTGGGTTCACTCGGAGCTTTGGCAATAATCGTAGGAGGTGTGATGTACATGCACTCATTTCAAGGGAGTGCAAAGTGGTTTATGATTGAATCTCAGAGGCATTCTTATCGTTTCATAGATCCAAGTCGATGGCCTATTTCGGGTTCACTCGGAGCTTTGGCAATAATCGTAGGAGGTGTGATGTACATGCACTCATTTCAAGGGAGTGCAACTCTTCCGAAATAATGAGTACTTAGTGCTCTGGAATGATCTCCTTGGAATCAAAGAGATTTGACTCTCTTGAAAGACACCTGATCTTAGAAATTAGAATCTCATAGGTGCACAAAAAAGAAATAAGGGACAAGAAACTATTCCGCAAATGCACAAAGTCATTTTCTGTCCCTTCAAAAGCTTTCCTATTCCTCTCTTTCCATACTATCTACATGAGTGCTAATGGAGCAACATCCCATGCCCTTTGTCTTCCTTGCTACCAATGAAGTGAAAAAACACAATCTTTTTGGTGCCCTTGTGTTGGGTAACACCAACATCCTGCCTATGGCAAGGCCCACGAGAGGGCTAGGGTAGACCGGGTCGAAGTCGTGGTCGAACATGGAGCTTGCTTGGTGATCTTGGTTAACAAATAAAGTTGCGCCCTTGCTATCAGCTATAGCTTTTGGCATGATGGTAAGCGCTTGATCCTAACAAGTGGTATCAGAGCCAAAATCATGGGTTTGATTCCCAAGAGCAGCATGTTGCATGAGGCAGGTATTGGGTAACGCCAACATCCTGCCTATGGCATGGCCCACGAGAGGGCTAGGGTAGCCCGGGTCAAAGTCATGGTCGAACATGACGCTTGCTTGGTGGGCTTGGTTAAAAAATAAAGTTGCGTCCTTGCTATTAGCTATAGCTTTTGGCATGATGGTAAGCGCTTGATACTAACACCTTGGAATCCAAATCGATAGATGTGGAATGGTTGATACCCCTCGGATCCAGAGCTTATAACAATAGGACTTTACTGAAAACAAACCCATTACTCCCTGCCCCTGACTCCCAGTAATCCTGGCTGTCATGTGAAGAACTTTGTGTATAGACTAATTCAACCAGAGTACCAGACTTTGAAATTACTCTACCTCCCAATTATGAAGGTTCCTTCTAAACCTTAAGCCTCGGCGAACTTCCTTAAAGATTGTACTGTTATGCCTTTTTTCCGATAAGGTAAAGGTTTACTGTTATCCCATGCAAAGCAATTGGAAAACTAGAGTCCCCTCTTCCCTTTTTTCTGGTCTAACTTCTACATCCTTTGCACTTTGAGTTGCTACTTCAAATGTGTCTGGCATGTATTCCTTAGCTTAAGCTTAAAGTTCGTTCATTTCCAGCATTAAATCTTTATTTCCGTTATCACACCTTGTAAGTTGTAAGCACATAATCTTATGAATCTCTTAGCAGTATAACGAATTTGTTATTATCTTGATAGTGCAGAACAATAAAGAGAAATATAGTTGTACTTTTCTCCTTCTCTTTCAATATTGTTTTCAAGTTATTGGCTGATGTAGCTTTGACATTCATTCTTAGGTATATTGCCAAGACATTATACGGTGAAGAGGATGAAGACATCACCTCTGAAGACACTAAAAGAAATGTAGAGCCGCCAAAGTTGCTGGGTGTCCATCCATCTTCAAATGAGAAGGTAACCACTTCAACCCTTTATATATCAGTCGGTTGGTTATACTAGTTGATCTTTTGACCAAAATACTGGTTGTACTAGTTGATTTTTACTTTCAGTTAATTGTTTGTTCTCAGAGATGTAAAGACCTTTATGCTCTTTCTCCTTAGGTTCTTCTGAAGAATGGACCATATGGATACTATGTTCAGCTTGGAGAAGACAAGAAAGGATACGTCCCCAAGCGGGCTTCTCTTTCACAGGTATTCTGAGAAGCGCTTTATGGAACTTGGTTCCTTCACATGTATAAATACTATTTTTCCACGTTTATGCTACAATAATAAAAAAAGCAATTGCTCCAAAGTCATCGAGTGGAGCCTTTTTTTCCCCTACTGTTGACTAGAGATGAACTGAATTACCTTTATTTTGATATAATTGCACCTGGAGTATAATTTTTTATTGATCACTGCTCTTATTTCCTTCCTTATTTAGTTAAAAGAAATAAGTTTATTTTTCTAGATTGGCAGTGATGTAAATGCATTTTTCATGATCTAGGTGAAGGATATCACTTCTGTTACCTTGGAAGATGCCCTGGAGTTGTTGCGTTACCCTGTAACATTGGTATATTTGAATGTGTCTCCCTTTTTTAAAATTATTTCTGTCTTCAGTTTTAAATTTCTCTATCACTGGTTATCAGTATGCATACAAATGATGAATGGGTCCTGTTTATTAGGGAAACCATCCAGATGATGACCAGCCTGTCATTTTAAAGCTTGCAAAGTTTGGATTTACAATCAGACATAGGCGAACAATTGCTCCAGTACCCAAGGTTTGGTTCACTCAAACCTTGTTTTGATATGCTAGCTTGCTGCTGAATAAACAAAGATTGGTGCTTTACACCTGTTAACTGTAATTATAAGGTATTTATCAGAGAAAATTTTAGTGGAATCAATAATGATATGATAAAAGTGATGGCACAATTACAGCATCATAGGTCTCCTGCAATCTTGATGGATGAAAAAGTGAAGTTCGTGGTCTAGCTCTCCAGTTTTCAAAATGTCGATTACTAGTATAAATTGATGATGCTTGAGACTGAAGCAGGAAAAAGCATCTATCACGGAGGAGTACTTTTAGTATTTTCTCCCAATTCAATAATCATTAGACTTCTATAACTTTGTGCTTAATCTAGTGAGAAGTAATGGATTTTGTAGAAGTGTCTCCTTTCTGTCTAGAATTCCGGTATCAAAGTTTCTTTCTTTTCAGTCATCGGAATAACTGATAACTTTGTGCTTAATCTTTTTAGGGAATTAATTGCTTGTTCATAATTGCTTATTAGGAATAACAGCAATTTAAAGACTGGTCGCACAAGCATTTATTAGTATGACTTGGTATTCCTGTATATCAGCCTTAAGATTACTCTAGTATTGTTGTATGGCCTCACAATATCCACTACTTGTATTTGAGAAACAATAGTTGGTAAAGTAGTTTTTATGAGGGCAGAACCTGCCTAACTGAAGAAACAACATTTTTCGCGAAGCTTTCTGCTAGTATCTTCCATTAGGTTTTTGTTCCAAGTGTTAATTTGGAACTTTGTCCTCGCATTTCTTATCACTCATCAATGGTTGTACTGAAAGGGAATTCATTTGAAAGGTTCAGTTTAACATCTATTCTATTACGAGATGAAGCTGCTGCTTTTGCTGATTACTGATTACTGATTACAAATATTTCTGCAACTACTGGTAACTCCGTATCAATGAATATCAATGCTGGTCAGTGTGTTGTTTTACCTGTTAGTTATTGCTAATTATCATACAACACGTGTTTCATAAAGTGTCCTTTTTCTTTTGGGAGTAATTTAGAAGTGAATAAAATCGCTACAAATTTCAACTAGATCAATGACTAATTGAATGACTTTGAAGTAGGTTAACGGCATAATTTACTGTATCTTTCTTTTTTCCATGAGAAATTCTTGGTGCTGGGATTGGGGGGCATAGCTGATAGATTTCAATAATTTGCTTACCTTCTATTCTTTTTTAGTTTGTTTGGAGGTTGTAAATTGATATTAATGTTGCCGGTACTGATTTTGGTTACAGAACTTGAATCCCAAAGACATTACCCTGGAAAAAGCTTTGAAGCTTTTGTTAAGTAAAGATGTAAGACGATGTGGTCGACCTAAGCGCCAGCCCCAGGTGGAAGAAGCCGTTGAGGCGATATAACATCACACTGTTGATTAATGTACCGTAGAAGTCATTCTTTGATGGAGGCCCTTCTCAGGCTGTGTTTTATAGGAGGAATAGTGGAATACAGGAGCATATTTACCCCACACGGGCTTGGATACTGTCCAAGTATGAAGAGCTGTATATCTAGAGTGGCGAAGACAATTTTGTTACTAGAAATTCTATTTTTCTGTAATCTCTTTATTTTGTTACTAGAAATTCTATTTTTCTGTAATCTCTTTTTACATTTTTTTGTTATAGCGTTAGGAAATGTCTTGCCATCCAAATGGCCTGTTTAATTCTCGTTTCATGCCTTATAAAGATGTAAAGAGAATGAAGGCATTTTCATTAGCAGTTAAAAGCCTCAATTTGCTGAACAATGACATCCTTTTAGTATTTATACAGGTCTGAGGATGTCTAAATGCCCTGTCGATTATTTCTTTTTGCTCCTTTCTCGTCTTACAAAAGAAGTGAAGAAATGAAGACTGGCAGTGAAAACTTTCAATAAAACAGAAATGATAGTTGAAAGGAGGGAATGCGCTCCTCTTTATTTGAGTTTCATAATGAAGAGAAGTATCTCCTCCTTCCACTTCTGGTTTAACAAGATACTAGTTCAAAAAAAAAAAGATAAGACGACGAAGGATAACATCGAGTTAAACAAATGAATGTGGTGAGGACATAGTAAGGTTATTATTACCTTCTGTGACTCCGATAACCAAACAAACCATTAAAACAAGGAACAACAACAACAACAAAAATCCAGTGGACAGATCTTACATCTACCTTATGAAGGTGGAGAGGTTGTTTTCAATAGATCATCGGCTCAAGAAAGCAATAACCAATCAATAGAAACAACAAGGTAAAAGGCAGCGGAAGCAAATGGCAAAACATGTAATAACCAAGATCAATGAATACGAGAACACAAGACCAGTGCCAACTACTGGTAATACCCAGAACTCAGGATGACCAACGTAGTTCCTGCTAATGCCATTCTTGGGATGCATTTCCACTTGGGCAAGCTTCTTTTAATTAATCTCCAAGTGCAGTACCTTTCAAGGAGCTACATCACTCAAACACAAAAAAGAAGTACAACCTTTACCTTTAAAGGCAACTAAGGGTTCAATGCTCGCTTTTAAAAAAACAAAGGCTACTCTTTGAACACAGCATTGTATGCCGAACTTTAAGCCTCCGTTGAAGACAGCACCATGCTGCAATAGATGTGTTTCAGGCGCAACAAAGTTGGCGACAAACTTAGCAACTCCAATAAATCTGACAGGCTTGCAAAATTTTGAATCTCTGTTTAAATGCTTTAAAAACAAAATGAATCCAAGACTCAGCATCTAAAAGTTTCTTTCCACTTTATATTCTTCAAAATGATGCCAGGAAGTAAGAGAACTATTTAGTTGCAAAATGCTATTCTCAATGATATAATCAACAAATATAAGTTGCAGTTGGTGCATTTACCTATGTTCAGACATTAAAAGAATCTATAAACAAAACTTATAAAAATCTACAGAACATACTATATCACCAATAATCCCTGCATGAACAGGTTCCATTTCTGAAGTGATGGAACCTCCTTACATCCCTAACAATGATCTCTCTCTTCACAATCTTTGAGATAAATTTAGTTGCCTCATGGCAGTCATTGCAAACCCTGAGGTTCTTTGCAACCCGTATGGTGGTTCCAGGAGGTGTATTAAGGATACCAAAAGCGATAGCTAATTTTTCACTGTGTCCGCAAAGTAGATTTTCCTTTTCCTCCTCGTTAACATTGTGAAGAACACAGGAAGTGTCTGGCACATAACCTTTCTTTTTCATCTTTTCTGACAAAGTCTCAAGAAAGCCATAAAGCTGCTCACTTTGCGGGTGTGATGCATCTCCAGCGATGAACTTGTGAACTTCATCTCCAAACTCAATCCAACTGCACCCAGGTTCTTTTCTTACTCCAATTTTTTTCATGTTACGTCGAACCGTGTTTGCCTTTTCCCAAATCCCAGCAGATGAATAAATGTTGGAAAGTAATATGTAGTGACTAGCTACGTGTGGTTCCAACTCAAAGAGATTCCTTGCCGAAATTTCACCAAGTTCTACATTGCGATGGATCCTGCAGGCACCAAGTAAACTACTCCAGGCACCAATCTTGTTGTATTTAGAGGGCATCTCATTTACAAGCTGATAGGCTTCTTCTAGATTCCCTGCACGACCAAGCAAATCAACTACGCAGGCGTAATGATCTGCCGTGGGTTCAGTACCATAAGTGTTTTTCATTTTTTGGAACAATTGCCGACCTTGATCTACCATCCCTGAGTGACTACATCCGGCAAAAATTGCAATAAATGTGACGTCATTGGGCTTCACTTTCCGTTCTAGCACCATCATCCTAAAAAGTTCGAAGGCTTCCTCTCCCTTTCCATGCATCCCATAAGCCATAATGAGAACATTCCATGTGATCACATTTTTGTTAGTCATGCTATCAAAAACTCTCCTAGCAATATCTAAGCAGCCACACTTTGCATACATATCAACCAATGCACTTCCCACAGCAATATCCATTGCCAATGCATTTCTGATAGCATAAGCATGTATTTCTTTTCCCTTCGTTAGAGCAGCCAACAAGGCACAACCAGGAAGGACAGTCATGAGGGTTATTGAATTGGGTTTTAACTGAAATTCGACATCATTCTCGCAGTCATTGTTTATTTTTGGTGTCTGCATCTCGTGTAACAAAATAAGTGCATCTTCATGGTAACCACAAACTACAAAACCGGTTATCAAAGTATTCCATGAAACTATATCTTTACTCTCCATGCTGTCAAATATATACTTTGAAGTATTTATCTTTCCCATCCTAGAATACAAGTCCATCAATGCATTTTGCACATACTTTTCATCTGCGAAACCCAATTTAATAACATACCCGTGTATGACTTCTCTAAGGATAAATGCTTCACAATGTACACAGGCTGGCAAAACACTTGCCATAGTAGTCGGGTTTGGACTTATCCCAGAGAATTCCAACATCTCTGTAAATAACAGCAATGCCTCCTTAAAGAGTCCATTTTGTGTGAAGCCAGCGAGCATAGCATTCCAAAGCCCAATGCTTCTTTTTAAGGAAATGTCGAAAACTTCACGCGCAGTTTCAACCTGTCGACAATTGCAATACATGTCAACCAACGCGCTAGCAACAAATGGATTCCCAATCAAATCATCATTCTTCAAGACATAACAATGAATTTGCTTCCCAACATCCAGCAAAGCCAAATGAGAACACGCAGGAAGAACACTTGAAATCGTGAATCCATCAGGCTTTATCTCTTCTTGTATCATGAAACTAAAGTTATCCAACGCCTCTTTAAACTGATCATTCTGTGAAAAAGAACTTATAATAGTATTCCACGAAACAATATCCCGGTTTGCAAACAACTCAAAAACAGCTCTTGAGTCATCAACCCTTCCTAATTTAGCATACATAGATATCAAAGCATTGTTAGTAAATGTTTTCCTATCATCTATTCTCAAACTATACCCGTGAACTTGCTTGCCTAGCCTCAACCCATCAGTCCTAGGCAAATTACTACAAGCAAGCGCCACGCTTACCAACGTAAACGAACTAGCCTCGAATCCATCTAATCCCATCAGCCTAAAAGCCTCCAATGCTAACTCCCACTTTTCAAATTTACAAAGAGCATTTATTAAAGAATTCCAAGAAACTTGATCTCTTTGGGTAATTCTATCAAACATTTTATAAACATCATCAACACTACCGCCACATTGCCCAAGCAAATGGATAAGTGAATTCGCCACGGTGGACGATATCGTATCATATCCGAATTTAACAACAGAACTATGTATCTGTTTTCCAAGATTCAAGTCCTGAAGGCCGGTAGCAGCTTTCAGAACTGCAGGGAAAACAAAATTATCAGGTCTAATGCCTTCAGCAGTCATATGTATATATGTAAGGATTGCATCTTTGAAGTAGTTTAAGCGTACTTGGGATCGAAGAGTATCGATCCATGGAGCTGCAGAGGGTGTTTCTGAGGTGGGTTCTTGTTCAAATTTCTTGGAAATGAGGGTAGTTGTAGGTGATGGAGTTGAAGGTAGTTTTCTTGGGGGGTTTTGAGTAAATGATGGGGAAGACTGTTGAAGAGGAAGAGAAAGAGGGGAAGTAGAGAGTGTACATGTCCAAGAGGACATTGTTGGTAGTTACTACAGTTGGAGAAGTAATAGAACAATAGTGATAAGGTAGTTTTAAGTTTAACCGAAGAAATGATGTGCAACAGTTTATGCACATAGTATACAATACACAAAAAATTTGATTCCAAAAAGAGAGGACATAGAAACAAATAAAAAAATAAAAAAATAAATAAAGATTGTTATGAATATATTATATTATGGATGTTCATTTGATACTTCGTTATAAAGAAGCTTCCTGAATAAGCTTATCCATATGGGACTCCTCCGTAAATATATTTATCTATTTAGTACTCTATTGAAAATAAGCCTCCTGAATAAGCTTATCCTTTCGGTACTTCGTTATGGATAAATATTACCCCGATAGAAGATTATCTATATGTGGTATAATGAGCTTATTCTTTCGGTACTCCGTTATGGATAAATATTACCCCCGGTAGAAGATTACCTATATCTGGTACAGTAGCAGCTTCCTTTCTCTTATAAATAGAGGAATTTTCAGTTCATTATATACATAAGTTTGAAGTTGAATAATATATAAGTTTCTCTCTATACTTGTCTTTACTTTACAGTCTTTATTTTATAACACGTTATCAGCACGACACTCTGCCATCTCAAGCAAATACTTTGAAAGTATCAGATATACGAACTTTACTTTTCTAAATAATGTCAAATATTTCTAAACTTGAATTTGTAGCCCTGGATATATCGGGCAAAAGCTACATGTCTTGGGTGCTTGATGCTGAAATTCATCTTGATGGGATGGGTCTGGCAGACACCATCAAGGACAAAAATCAAGCACACCAAGACCGTGCCAAAGCAATGATATTCCTATGTCATCACCTTGATTAAGGCTTGAAAATGGAATATCTCACTATTAAAGATCCAGTCATACTGTGAAATAATTCGAAAGATAGATGGCCACCTGAAGATGGTCGTTGTTCCACAGGCACATTATGACTGGACTTATTTAAGGCTACAAGATTTTAAATCTATCAGTGAGTATAGTTCTGCTATATTCAGAATTATTTCCCAATTGAAATTATGTGGTGATAATATTACTGATCATGATATGTTGGAGAAAACTTTCACCATTTTTCATGCCTTGAATATGCTCCTGCAGCAGCAATATGGAGAGATATAATTCAAAAAGTGTTCTGAAATTATCTCACATCTTCTTGTAGCCGAGCAACATAATGGGCTATTAATTAAAAATAATGAAAGTTGCCCTACTGGTTCTTGTCCATTCCCTGAAGTGAATGAGACGAACTTCCACCAAGCTAAGCGTGGAAGAAGTCATGGCCCCAATCGTGGTCATGGCCGTGGCCGGGGAAGAAACTCTAATCATGGTAATAATAATGCACCAAAGAACCCTCCTCGCCACCAGTAGTGGAAAAGGAAGGAACAAAAGCATGAAGCGGTGCAAGCATCAAAGGCAGAAAATGCATGCTATAGGACTGGAGGAAAAGGGCACTGGTCATGTACATGTCATACGCCAAAGCACCTGGTTTAGCTATATCAAGCCTCCCTGAAGAAGACAGAAAAATGCTGAAGCAAATTTTATTTCTGAAGATAATTTAGGCTTCATGCATTTGGATGTAGCTGATTACTTTGCACTCCCGAAAGGAGAAACAAGTCATGTAATCGGTGATGAATCTGTAGAAATATAAATATTTTAATTTTTGTTGTTTGTAGTAGATAGTGTGGTTATATAATTGTTGTACATAAATAAAAGTTATGCTTTGATAATGATGTTTGCTATCATATTTATTTTGTTTATACTTTGAAGAATATGGATAATCCTCAACTTATGTTTGAATCAAAGTCCAATTATGAAGATATTTGTGTAATTGATAGTGGAATAACTCATGCCATATTCAAAAATCAGAAATACTTTTCTTGTTTGCATAAGGAAAAAGCAAATGTTTCAACAATTTCTGGTAATATAAGTTTGATTGAAAGCTCCGGAAGAGCCACTATATTTCTGTCTAAGGGAACAAACTTATTATAGTCAATGCATTATTCTCCTCCAAGTCCAGAAGAAACTTGTTGAGTTTTACAAATATCCGCCGAAATGGGTATCATGTTGAGATGATAGATGAAATGAATATGGAATATCTTTGTATTACAAAGAATGTTTCTGGCCAGAAGTGCATTGTAGAAAAGTTACCAACTTTATCTTCTGGCTTATACTATTCAAAGATTAGTACAGTTGAAGCACACTCTATTGTAAATCAGAAGTTTACTGATTCAAATATTTTTGTGTTTTGGCATGGTCGTTTGAGCCATCCTGGATCAATAATGATGAGACGAATTACTGAAAATTCGAGTGCACACCCATTACAGAACTTGAAGATTCTTACAAATAATGAATTTTCTTGTGATGTTTGTTATCAAGGCAAAATGATCGCTAGACCATCACCAATGAAGGTTGGTATTGACCCCTCTGCCTTTTTAGAACATATACATGGGGATATATGTGGACCTATTCACCCACCAAGTGGGATGATTAGATATTTTAGGGTCCTAATAGATGCATCTTCAAGATAGTTTCATGTGTGCCTACTAATCATCTCGCAACCTGGCGTTTGCAAAGCTATTAGCCCAAATAATTCGATTAAGGGCACAATTCTCAGATTATCCTATAAAGGCTATTCGCCTTGATAATGCTGGAGAATTCTCATCTCGATCTTTTGATGATTATTGTCTATCAGTTGGGATAAAAGTTAAATATCCTGTAGCTTATGTTCATACTCAAAATGGCCTTGCAAAGTCATTTATTAAACGCCTGCAATTGATAGCAAGACCACTACTTATGAAAATAAAATTGCCCACTACTGTTTGGGGCTATGATATCTTGCATGCTGCATCACTTATCCGTCTCAGACCGACACATTATAATAAATATTCTCCGTCACAATTAGTTTTTGGTCATGAACCAGATATTGCCATCTACGAATTTTTGAATGTGCTACATATGTTCCAGTAGCACCCCCACAACGCAGTAAGATGGGCCCACAGAGAAGGTTAGGAATATATGTTGGGTTTGAATCACACTCTATTATTCGCTATCTTGAACCATTGGCGGGAGATTTATTTACTGGTCGATTTGCAGATTGTCGGTTTGACGAAATAAATTTTCCACAATTAGGGGGATAGAAAAAGGAAATCAAAAGAGAAATTGTGTGGAAAGTTTCGTCATTATCTCATTTTGATCCACGTACCCCTATATGTAATCAGCAGGTTCAGAAGATCATCCATTTACAAAATATAACAAATCAAATGCCAGACGCATTTACTGATTTATAAAGGATAACTAAGTCACATATCCCTACAGAGAATAAGCCTATCCAAATTGATGTCCCAGCAGGACCATCTACTAGCATGACAGTTAGTGAACCTAAAGCACGCCTAAAGCGTGGTAGGCATTTGGGTTTTAAGGATCGAAATCCTCGCAAAAGAAAATCAACAAATGATAACAATATTATGAAGGGATCTCCTGAAGAGACCCAAGATCTGATTAGTTCTGAGATTTTTAAAGAAATCAATGAACCCGAGACTCAAGTGAGTGAGGAGCTTTTAATAAGTTCTACTGGTGAAGGGATAAATTTAAATTGATCTGAAATAGTGGTGGATAATATTTTTGCATATAATATTGCACTTAACATTATGCAAGATAGTGAGGATCTTGAACCCCGATCTGTTGAAGAATGTCGACGAAGATTTGATTGACCAAAATGGCAAGAGGCAATTCAATCAGAATTGAACACACTTGCTAAAAGAGAGGTCTTTAGACCAGTAGTCCAAACTCCTGCTATAAAATCAGTTGGTCATAAATGGGATTTTGTGCGAAAAAGGAATGATAAAAATGAAATTGAAAGATACAAAGATCGCCTTGTCGCACAAGGATGCCATAATATTTTGATATCTCATCAGCTTAGCACTACATGAAAAGCTTGAAATACATCTAATGGATGTAGTTACAACTTATCTGTACGGTTCACTTGATAATGAAATTTATATGAAAATGCCTGAAGCAAATTCAAAATCTCGAGAAATGTATTTAATCAGATTACAAGGATCTTTGTACGGTTTAAAGCAATCTGGGCGCATGTGGTATAATCGCCTTAGTGAATATTTATTGAAAGAGGGTTACATAAACGATGTTATTTATCCATATATTTTTATAAAGAAAATGGTATCAGAATTTGTTCTACTTACTGTTTATGGTGATGACATAAATCTTGTTAGAACTCCATAAGAGCTCCAAAAGGAAATTGAATATCTTAAGAAAGAATTTGAGATGAAAGATCTTGGAAAGACAAAACTTTGTCTTGGTCTGCATATTGAACATTTAGCAGACGAGATCTTTATCCATCAATCTGCTTATGCAGAAAGGGTCTTAAAATGCTTTTACATAGACAAAGCGCACCCATTGAGTACACCAATGGTTGTTCGATTACTTGAAGTGAATAAGGATTTGTTCCAACCTCCAGAAGAGGATGAGGAACTCCTTGGTCCCCAAATACCTTATCTTAGTGCCATCGGTGCACTTATGTATCTTCATAATGCTACAAGGCCTGACATGGCATTTTCTGTTAATTTACTAGCAAGATATAGATCTTCTCCTACACGGAGACATTGCAACAGGATTAAGCATATATTGCGATATTTAAAGGGAACACTTGATATGGGTTTATTTTATTCTAACAAAGGTAGTGCAAATCTTGTTGGTTATGCAGATGCAGGTTATTTATGTGATCCACAGAAAGGTCGATCTTAAATCGGGTACGTATTTACATGTGGAGGTACTGTCATATCATGGCGCTTCACAAAGCAATCTATTGTTGCTACTTCTTCAAATCATGCTGAGATAATAGCTATCCATGAAGCAAGTAGGGAATGCATATGGTTGAGATCACTGATTCATTTTATTCAAGAAAAATGTCATTTGAAATGTGATAAAAAATCCACAACTTTGTACGAAGACAATGCTGCATGCATACCCCAATTAAAGGGAGGATTTATAAAAGGAGATAGAACGAAGCACATTTCACCAAAATTATTCTACACACATGATCTTCAGAAAAATGGTGACATTGATGTGCAACAAATCCATTCAAGTGACAATTCGGCAGATTTATTCACTAAATCTTTGCCAACTTCAACTTTTGAGAAGATGATATACAAGATTGGAATGCGGAAACTCATATATTTGAAACAAGGTTTTTATCAGGGGGAGTAAAATACGCGCTATACTCTTTTTTCCTTACTAAGGTTTTCCCCACATGGTTTTCCTTATAAGATTTTTAATGAGACAACTAGTTATGCGTATTACTAGATATCTGTACTCTTTTTCCTTCACTAGGATTTTTTTTTCACAAAGTTTTTCCTAATAAAGTTTTAATGAGGCACATTATCTTTTAATGAACATTCAAGGGGGAGTGTTATGAATATATTATATTATGGATGTTCATTTAGTACTCCGTTATAAAGAAGCTTCCTGAATAAGCTTATCCATATGGGATTCCGCCGTAAATATGTTTATCTATTTAGTACTTTATTGAAAATAAGCCTCTTGAAGAGGCTTATCCTTTCGGTACTCTGTTATGGATAAATATTACCCCGGTAGAAGATTATCTATATCTGGTACGATGAGCTTATCTTTTCAGTACTTCGTTATGGATAAATATTACCCCCGGTAAAAGATTATCTATATCTGGTACAATAGCAGCTTACACAGCAGCTTGCAGTAGCAGCTTACACAACAGCTTGCCGTAGCAGCTTACACAACAACTTTTTTTTTTTTTATAAATAGAGGCGTTTTCAGTTCATTATGAACATAAGTTTGAAGTTGAATAATATATCAGTTTCTCTCTATACTTGTCTTTACTTTATAGTCTTTATTTTATAACAAAAGTGTATTTTCCGTACTTTCATAAGACTGAATAGTCAAAAAGATAACCAGCTTGTTTTGTGTTGTCATTCAGACCCTTTATCTTTACGAAATTTCATTCAAACACCTAAATCAGTTCAAATTACTCTTTTGGTCATAGATCTTTTTGGTAATTCATACCTTATCCTGTTATCCTTGGCAGAGGTGGTAAGATCTTTATTGCAGGGAACTTGTTACTTCTGTCCCTTTCTTATGTCTTTGAATGTTATTATTAACTACTATATAATAAGTGGAAGTTCTATCATATTTCGTCGTCAAAGGGCATTTTTGGTACTTTTCTTTTTGCTCTACTAATATTCGAAGCGATGTGTCATTATGGTGTCCTAGCTTTACACGTGTTAATGCTAAAGCACTAAAACTTAATATCGTCTTCGTTCTCTCCGTCCTCCTCTTCTGCTTCCAGCTTTTTTTTCTCCTTTTCTGTTGTTTGCTTGTTATCGGCTGTTCATTTTCCTTTTAGGATTTATCTGTTTGTCTGGTGATATTTTGAGTTTTAGAGCTTCAATCATCTTCTATGTTTCTTCGGACATAATCTTTATCAAATGCCTTCCTTTCGTTTTTTTTCTATTCTTTCGGACATGCTCTACAATTGTCTAATTTGTGCCGGAGACGACAGCCGGTGGCTACTGAAAAAAGGAGAAGAAAACAGTCGTATATAAGTCTATTTGTTTTGGTGAGTTTTTTCTGTAATTTTCCTTTAATTTGTTTGTTAGTAGTCACAATTTGTTGGGTATACGTTAATTTTCTATTCTTTTGGTGGGCATATGTTTTTGTAAAGAAATTTTATTTGTTGGATTTCCGCATGCATGTCAATAATTTAGTTGTATTTTCTCATTCATGGTAGGTATTTGATCCTTAGTGCATCAGCTATTGAATATTCTTTACCTGCGTGCATTTTGTCCTTTTGAGATTTCATTGATGATATTTTGAATTTTAGAGCTTCAATCATCTTCTCTGTTTCTTCGGATATAATCTTTAACTAAAGCTTTCCTTTCATTTTTCTCCTATTCTTGCAGACATGCACTACAGTTGTCTAATTTGTGCCGGCGATGACAACCAGTTTGCTGAAAAAAGGAGAAGAAAACAGTAATATATAAGTCTATTTGTTTTGGTAAGTTTTTCTGTAATATTCCTTTGTTTGTTAGTAGTCACAATTTGGTGGGTATACGTTAGTTTCCTATTCTTTTCGTGGGCATATGTTTTTTTAAGACATTTTATTTGTTGGATTTCCACATGCATGTCAATAATTTAGTTGTATTTTCTTATCCATATATGGTAGGTATTTGATCCTTAGTGCATCAGCTATTTTGGTTCTTTATCTACGTATATTTTGGTTCTCTTAACTTTTGTAGCGTGCAGGTGATTCACTCCTCATAGATAAGTGGTAATAGTATTTTTTTTTTTATAGATGAGTAGTATGCAGCAGATCTTTATATTACTGGTAGTATCTTGACATCTTTAATAACAATATTAGACATGTTGGAAGATAGGAGAAATGAATATGGATGAATGTGTACTATAAAAAATTTGATCTTTATAGTTACTTAGATTTTGTGTTACAAAGAATTACATTGACTGAATAAGAAGGGAAAACAATTTCTGACATTTAAAAACTTATCATTCTGTTCAAAACACAACATCATAATTCATAAAATGGACATGACATTGGCTACAATTTATGGGGTACAAGCACACATGAACATGTGCTGCTTCTCCCCGAATTTTCTTGAGCAATCTTTCATGCACTATTAGAAAACTGGTAAAATCCGTTGAACGAAAAAAAAAAAAAAAGTCAAGATAGTGGTCCCATCGGAAATTGGTCAATCTTTGTTCAAGACTTGGTCATACTTACATATTATATATCAAAATAATAAATTTACCAATCGAAGTAAGTTTTAATTAAATTTTTTCAATCGAATTCGGTCGGTATTTTAATTTTAAATTTTAAAAAATATTAATTTAACGAAGAAACCGAGCGAAATCGATCGGTTGTCAATTTATATAAATAGTTTTTAAATAAATAATATTTAGTACTTAATTTATATATATATATATATGGGTGAGAGTGTGTGTTTTTTTAAATTACTTTTATATGGACACTATATCCTTTCTGTGTATGTATATATACCTATATGTACATAATATTTAATTGATTTAACATCCTAAATTGTAATATTCAATATTTAATTAATTTTGTATTTACACACATATATATATGCACACATACATAATCTTGAATGTTTTATTCTCGATCACCTTATTAGTACTTTGCTCGGATACTTCATCAGTGGATTAATTGGATATTCAATTATATTCGATGAAAACTTACTATAATACATTTAAAAATAAAGTGTATAGTTCTATAAGATGAAGTACTATATTAATATTTAAGTTTTAGCAACAACAACATATGAATATAGCATATGTTAATATAGTATTAATATATATATATATATATATATATATATATATATATATATATATNTAATATAACATATGTTAATATACATTAATATGTATATATATGTTGTTGTTGCTACAACTTAAGTATAAATACTTAAGTTATAGCAACAACAACATATGAATATAGCATATATTAATATAAGATATGTTAATATAGCATTAATATGTATACATATGTTGTTCACATAATCATATGTTGTAACATATGTATACATATTAATGCTATATTAACATATGCTATATTAATATGTGCTATATTCATATGTTGTTGTTGCTAAAACTTAAGTATTAATATAACACTACATCTTATAGAACTTTCTCTCTCTCCCTCTCTTTATATATATAAGCTATATTAATACTTAAGTTGTAGCAACGACAACATATGTATACATATTATTGTTATATTAACATATGCTATATTAATATCTGCTATATTAATATATTGTTGTTCCTAACACTTAAGTATTAATATAGCACTACATCTTATAGAACTATGCACTTTGTTTTTAAATGTGTTGTAGTAAGTTTTAATCGAATATAATTGAATTTTCAAATCCACTGATGAAGTATCCGAGCAAAGTACTAATAGGGTGATCGAGAATAAAAAATTCAAGATTATGTGTGTGTGCGCATATATATATATATACATATATATGTATATATATACATATATATAATGTGTGTGAGGTCAAACGGTCAAACATTTTTTAACAATACCTATTGAAATCGGTCTGAAATCTGTTAATTAGACCAGACCAGACGAGTTTCTTCCCCATTTTCACCTTTTAACTCTCTCTCTTCTATCTCTCGTCCATCTCCCTTCCCCACGGATTTTTGGCCTAATCCCACCCAAAATCAAGTTACCCACCCTCAAACAACGAAGCCCCACCTCTTCTCTCTCACGCCTAAGCCCCCCGCCGCCGCCACCGCTGTTCCGCGCCTCCACCACCACCATTGCTGGGCCGCCACCACCACCACTACCATTTTGCCTCCTCGGCGGCACCGCTACTGCCATTGTTGTTCAAGGTTAGTAATCTACTTTATTAGCTTTTTAATTTTTAATTCTCGGAATGTAATGTTTTGCAACTTTTTAGGGTTTTTGTCTATTTAGGATTTCTGTAACTAAATAGGGTTTTTGAACTATATTAGAATTGGATTTAGAATTGGACTACCTAAAATTACAATTCTTTAGGGTTTTTGGTTTGAACTACATTAGATTCAGAATTAAGGTATACATTATGAACTTAAGGTATAAATTATGAACTATATTAGATTACGAACTTATGGTTCTTAATAGAATTTAAATTAATGCATTTAAATTATTTAATGTATAAATTAATTTAAAGTAAAAATTATTAACTTAAGGTATAAATAACGAACTACCTTAAATTATGAACTTATGGTTCTTAATAGAATTCAAATTAATGAGTTCAAATTATTTAATATATAAATTAATTTAAGGTATAAATTATGAACTACAATATCAATTAATCCAATTGAGTTAGTCTAATTGAATTAGCCTAATTAAATGGCTTAACTAATTCATTGTCTAGCGAGTCTAACTATATGATTAATAATAGGGTTAGAACAATATTGCAAGGATAAATCAATCTTATTAGATGGACTTTTAAATAAATTATATCAAACTTAAAATAAATTACAAGGATATATTAAGCTAGTTCTCAATCTAATACCAAGTGTATACGATACAATCTAAGCTAGTTGAATTCATTTATGGATATATATGAACTTTCAAATTAATATAGCATGCAATTTATTTGTTCTTTGTGTAGATGGAATATCGTAGTTGGATGTATAATGTGATGACCCGATAGGTCATCTAGAGTTTTAAACCTTAATTATGTGTTTCAAAGCCTCCAATAGCTTCCTTAAGCCTCCTCGATTTGCGTCACAGTCCGGATGTTTTTCCTGTAGGCTTTTATGTTGAAAATTAATAAAAAATGAAAATTTACCTTAAAAATCCATTTGAGTTGACTTCGGTCAACATTTTGAGCAAACGGACCAGGATCCGTATTTTGACGGTCCCTGTGGGTCCGTATCGTGATTTGGGACCTGGGCGTATTTCCGGAATCAAATTCGAAGGTCCCTAGTTCGAGTTATCGCTTTTTGTCGAAAAATTGAAAGTTTAAAGGTTTAATGACTTTAAGGATTTGACCAATGTTAGAATATGTTGATACCGGGTCCGTATTTTGGTTCCGAAATCTGGTATAGGTCCATTACTATATTTATGACTTGTCTGCCAAATTTGGTGAGAAACGGAGTTGGTTTGACGTGATTCAGACGTTCAGTTGTTAAAATAGAAATTCTAAAATTTCATTGAAAACTTCATTTGGTGTCCGATTCGTAATTTTAGGTGTTATTTTGGTGTTTTGATCGTGCGAGCGAGTTCATATCAGGTTTTTGGACTTGTGTGCATATTTGGTTTGGATCCCCGATGGCTCGGGTGAGTTTCGGATAGCCTACAGACCTTTTGAACTTAGAAAGTTTGCTGGTTTTTTACTTCTGTTGGTTTCTGGTGTTTTCTTCTTCTCGATCGCGAATATACTCCCCCAATCACGAAGGGTAAAATGGGATGGGGGAGATTTTGTTCGACTCGAATGCAAAACCTTGGTCGCGAACGCAGAGCATTGGGGGGCCTGCTCTTCGCGAATGCGGCCAGTCAATTGCGAACGCGTAGTGAAATAGAGGTGGGGGATGGGAGTTAACTGTTGCTCTATGCGAACGCGATACAAGGATCGTGGACGCGGATGCTAGGGTGTAGGCCTACGCAAACGCGTAGATCAATTTGCGATCGCGTAAGCCATTGAGGCTTTGCTCTTCACGAACGTGTTAGGTTTCACGCGAACGCGATGCGCACCTGACGCCGGTGATTAAAACAGTCCCAAGAACGAGATTTTTTTCATTTTTAAAGCTAGAAAACCCTATTGACGATTCTCCCAAGAACTTTTCTTCCCAAATTTATTGGTAAGTAATTCTAACCTACTTTCTTTTAATTTGTCCATTACTTTTAGTAAGATTTCAACCTAAAATCTAGTATTTTCATGGTGGAAATTGGGGGGTTGGGAAGAATTAGGGAATTTTGTAAAATTAGAATTTAGACCTCAAATTGAGGTCAGATTTCAGAACAAAATACACAACCGGACGTCTGAATCATGTCAAACCAACTCCGTTTCTCACTAAATTTGGCACACAAGTCATAAATATAGTAATGGACCTATACCAGATTCCGGAACCAAAATACAGACCCGGTATCAACAAATTTAAACATTGGTCAAATTCTTAAAGTCATTAAACCTTTAAAGTTTTAATTTTTCGACAAAAAGCGATAACTCGAGCTAGGGACCTCCGAATTTGATTCCGGGCATTCGCCCAGGTCCCAAATCATGACACGTTTCATAAGATTTCAACCTAAACTCTAGTATTTTCATGGTGGAAATTGGGGGGTTGGGAAGAATGAGGAATTTTTGTAAAAGTGGAATTTAGACCTCAAATTGAGGTCGGATTTCGGAAAAAAATACATAATCGAGCTAGGGGGTGAATGGGTAATCGGGTTTTGGTCCGAATTTTGGGTTTGGTCCGAGAGGAGCCGGGAGTTGATAATTTGCTATATTTGGTTGGTTCCGAGGCTTTTTCGAAAGGCAAAGCCGTGGTTGAGCTTTGAGTTGGTCTTTGGAGCGAGGTAAGTGTCGTGGTTAACCTTGACTTGTGGGATTAGGACTTGTTTGCCTATTTGCTACTTGTTTAAATGTTGGATACAACGTATATGTGAGGTGACGAGTACTTATGCGTTGTTATTGGGTTAAAGCATGCAGGTGGGACTTGTTTCTTGTAATTTATCTCTTTTTTTTAATCCTGGTATCCATGCTTAGACTAGTTAATTGATAAATTGATTGTTCTTTCCGTACTTATGAACTATCTGTGATAATTGAGTATTGTTTCTGAAGTTGAGATTGGTATTGTGGAACTAATGTTGACAGAAGACTTGTTATTGCTTATTCAACCTCCCTATTGTTATATGTTTAATATTACATGGTAAGGGAGAGTGTTAAAGCACGAAGGGTGATGTCGTGCCGTATCTATTGATTCATGACGAAATTTAGAGTAAAATCACGAAGGGCGAAGCCGTGCCGTATTTATCATTTTATGAGTAAAAGCACGAAGGGTGATGCCGTGTCGTTATTACTATTTCATAGTGAGGCTGAGAGTAAAAGCACGAAAGGTTATGCCGTGCAGTTTTATTCATTATGCTTGTTCAGTTTGTTGATTGAAGGTTTATTGACTGATTCTTGTTATTATTTCCTGCCGTAGTTACTGTATCTTGTACCCCTTTCGCATTGTCCCCTCCCAATTGTATTTGCTAATTCTTTTTTTGTTATTATTTTGTATGTATATTTCCATTGGTACAGGTTTAATTACGTAGGTGTCCTATCATGGCCGTCACTACCTCGTTGAGGTTAGGCTCGACACTTATGGAGTAAATTGGGTCAGTTCTACTCATACTACACTCTCTTGTGCATATTTTGGTACTGGTTCCAGCTGTCCGTGAGGCGTATCAGCTCGGATTGGCATTTGGAGACTCGAGGTAGATCTACTGGCGTCCCCAGACCTTGAAGTCCCTTTCCACTTCCCCTGTTTACTGTTCTTTTCATTCAAGACAGTTGTATTTATTGCAAACCCTATTTGTAGAGATTCTAGAAGCTCGTGAACTTGTGACTCCAGATCCAGGTTGTACTTAGATATTATTGGTCTTATACCATTTTGTACTCCGATGTTGTTTCATTTCGGCTTAATTAGTTTTACTTATTTGAATTGATTAATTGGCTCAAAGATCCTCTAACGTTGGCTTGCTAAACAAGTGAAATGTTAGGCGCCATCACATCCCCGAAGGTGAAATTTCGGGTCGTGACATATAATAGGAATTATCCTAATCGTCGGTTTTTTAGGGAGGAATTTACAGAAGGGGTTAATGAATTTATTAGGCATGCAATGTCACTTGAACCATTTCAAATCGGAGGGATGATTAAGTGTCCTTGTGTAAAGTGCAAGTGTTTGCATATTTTTTGGATCGGAGGATGTTAAGACTCACCTTTATAAAAAAGGGTTTATGGATAATTATTTTGTGTGGACTAGTCATGGAGAGGTTGATGGTAGTGATGATGTATTTCATAACATAGTTGTTGGTGAAAGTAGTAGGTCGGTGGGGAATAACGTTCAACATCCTAGATACCATGAAATGGTTGCGGATGTTTTTGGGATGCACTTCGAGTTTGAACCCCATGAAAGTGTTGAACAAGCTCCTAACGAAGAGGCAAAACATTTTTATAAACAGTTAGAGGCCGCTAGTCGTCCACTAAGTGAAGGGAGTATGCACTCTCAGTCGTCTGTTGCGGTTAGATTATTAAGTATCAAATCGGATACCAATATTTTTCAAGCCGGAATGGATTCTTTTCGTTCTTGATAGTTATTTACTTACTCAGTGGAGAGGAACATACTCTGGATCAGAATCATGGGGAGTACTTCTTGATCATTTCTACGAACGTAAAGCCCCAATCCGAATTCCTTTTATGTACAGAAATATCCTCTTGGATAACTTACATAATCTCAATTACTAATCCTTTTTGTATCTTGGTTTCCTAACCATCCACTCATTTTTACTTTCAACCTCCCGTTGTGTAAATACATCTATGGTAATAGACAGTAAAAACTCCATACAGTTGATCTTTTGAACCCGCTTCAAGCTATCATGACAATTCACCAATCTTGGGGTAAACAATCTCTATTGCTTATGTTTACTTTTTTCACCATTTGATTCTTGTACATAGGAAATGAGACTCAACCTTTTTACTGCAAATTTAGAAGCCGTTTTATTTCACTCATATAACTATCTGGTGTAATTCATCAACCCAAATGCTGAATAAAAATATATATATTCAATCAAATCTTTTTACCTTTGTTTCTAGAAAGAAAAGAATTTGGAGAAATTTTAGGTCTCACTGAATCACACGTAGAGATATTGATAACACACATAGAGCTAATGGTATTTCATAACTAATTGATTGAGCAGCTGCCCGTAGACCACCTAAAAAGGAATATTTATTATTTGATCCATATCCCGACATAAGAAGTCCAACGGGAGCAATACTTGAAATGGCAATCCAGAAAAAAAAAACACCAATACTAAGATCGGCTAGAACAAGGTGATCACCAAAAGGAATTACTGAATAACTTAGAAAGATGGATATTACTACTATGGATGGTCCGATACTGAATAAACGAGTATCTCCTATAGATGGAATAAGGTTCTCTTTCAAAAGTAGTTTTGTCCCATCTGCTAGAGCTTGAAGAATTCCTAAAGGGCCAGCATATTCAGGTCCGATACGTTGTTGTATTCCTGCAGATATTTCTCTTTCTAACCAAACAATTACTAGTACATCTATTGTGATTCCTAATACAAGAGTCAAAATAGGGAAAAGCATCCATATGATCCCATAGACTTCTTTTAAGAATTCCAATTTGGAAAAAGAATTGATAGTTTCTATTTCTGTTGTATCAATTATCATTTCAACGATCAACTTCTCCCATAATGATATCTATGCTACCTAGTATTGTCATAATATCAGCCAATTTCATTCTTTTAACTAACTGAGGAAGAATTTGCAAATTGATAAAACTTGGTGGGCGAATTTTCCATCTCCAAGGAAAAACGCTTTGATCTCCTATGAGAAAAATTTCCAATTCTCCTTTTGGGGCTTCAACTCTCACATAAAGTTCTTGTTTCGACAATTCAAAAGTTAGAGAAGGTTTTTTACTAATAAACCGATATTCAAAATCATTCCATTCGGGATCTTTTAATCTATCAAAACGGCGGATTTCTAAATTTTCGTAAGGCCCTCCTGGAATTCCTTCCAAAGCCTGTTGAATAATCTTTATGGATTTTGTCATTTCACTGATTCGTACTAAATAACGAGCTAATGAATCCCCTTCTCGTTGCCATTGAGCCTGCCAATCAAATTCGTCGTAAGACTCATAATGATCAACTTTACGAAGATCCCATTCTATTCCGGAAGCTCGTAGCATTGGTCCCGATAAACCCCAATTTAGTGCTTCATCTCCCCAATAATGCCTACGCCTTCAACTCGTTCTAAAAAAATAGGATTCCGGGTAATAAGTTTTTGATACTCAGCAACCCCTGTTAAAAAATAATCGCAAAAATCCAAACATTTATCTATCCAGCCATAGGGTAGATCGGCAGCCACTCCCCCGATACGAAAATAATTATGCATCATCGCATACCGGTGGCAGCTTTGAAGAGGTCATTTATCAATTCTCTTTCCCGAAAAATATAGAAGAAATGGGTCTGCGCACCAATATCCGCCATAAAAAGGCCTAGCCATAACAAATGAGAAGCTATCCGACTCAACTCCAACATAATGACTCTGATATAGCTAGCCCTTTTAGGTACTTGAATATTGCCTAATTGTTCGGGTCCATTTATGGTTATTGCTTCTGTGAACATAGTAGCTAAATAATCCCAACGTGTTACATAAGGCAAATATTGTATAATTGTTTGGTTTTCCGCAATTTTCTCCATCCCTCTATGTAAATAACCCAATATTGGTTCGCAATCGACAACATCTTCACCATCTAGAGTAATGATGAGTCGAAGAACACCGTGCATTGATGGGTGCTGAGGCCCCATATTGACTATCATGAGGTCTTTTCTTGTAGTTGGTGCAGTCATAAGTTTTTTTACCGATTCATTCTTCCATGAATTGCTGAAAGTGAAAAGAAGTTCATCAAAATTTAATCGAAACACATAAGTGAAAATGAAATGACTCTTCAAATAAATAAAATTAACGAGTTTTTGTCTCTCGAATGTCCAACTGATTAATTAATTCTTTATAACGTACTCTATTTTTTTTGACAAATAAGCTAGCAGTCGTTGACGTTTTCCCAAAATTTTCTTCAAACCTCTCTGAGATAAATAGTCTTTTTTGTGCAATTCTAAATGTGAAGTAAGTCTCCGTATCTTATTAGTGAAATTGAATACTTGAAATTCAACAGATCCTCTCTTTTCTTCTTGAGAAATAACTGAAATGACAGAATTTTTGACCATAAAAGAATTTTCCCTTGTCTTTATTTTACAGATATGAATTTTATCGAATTTTATCGATCGGTAATAATAATGCCAGTAATTTGAACGTGGTATATAGACTTAATTTCTTTATAAACTCCTAATTTTATCAATTCCAATAAATTAATCAAATTCAAAATTTGATTCAGATAGGAATCCAAAAAGATGGTAGGTACATTTTTTTCATTCACAAAAGCGACTAATTTAAACCTAAAATCCTAAAATGAAGAAGATTGATTCATTTCTAGATCTAATCGATACCTTATTGATTTAGTATCGTCTACTCGAATTAGACTCGAATGAGATGTAAGACAAAGCATGTGTACATTTATTTATTTTCAGATACTCTATACGAGACAGGGTATATAATACTATCAATTTATTTTCAATCGTGGATACATATGTATCCTTAAGATACTGAAATGACTACCATTATTGGTATCAAACCAATAACGATTCATACAAGCTAAATCTTCTAATCGATAATTAGGCCAAAGAAAGAACTTCAATTTAATTAATTCATTTTTCTCTTTATAAAGAGGTTTCTTTTCATCCAAAAATTAACTCCTGTTTTTTACATTATTTTCGTTGCAAAATACTGAATTTCTATCGATGCCATTCCAATTCAAAGAATTAAAAAAACTTCGAATTCTCAATT